>JABUQX010089412.1:0-5000 GCA_015478945.1 Trachelipus rathkii | reverse complement strand
ATTCTTGCAGGAGCCAAACCAAAATCCTCCTCCTCTCACACTCCTATAGCTATAGATATCAATAAATCATTTGATACAGTTCCTCAACACCTATTAATGGAAAAATATTGAACACAAACCTACACGCTAAAGATAAATAATATTTCATCTCTTGCCAAATAGCCATTATCCCAAGACTGTCACTTATCCAGGAGCATGTGCAGGTACAGAGTTTCCCAGAGTGTTATTCTTTAAGATTCCATTTTACCTTCTTATGCATGACCTACCCAACCCTTCCTCCCCCAACATCAAATTACATAGCTTATGCAGACGACCTATAACTATCACACTACAGGAGTTTAATCCATACTTAACAAAATTCTGTGGAATTAGCAATAATATATATATAACCTATTTCAAATAACCTTCTCACCTCAAATGGAGGAGAATCCAATACACCTAACTTTTTTCTCTCCTCCATTCTTGATTTTTTCACCAGTAATTCCATCTAACCTGCTGATTTCTACCATTCAATCCTTCTCAATTCCCACCCATACCTCCCTTTCTACTAATTACCCCATCTCCACCTTCACACCATCAAACACTCACATTCACCTCTTCACTACTGTCAATGTTTCTTCTTTGCAGATTTTGAAGCACCCTTCCACACTCTCTTCATGTCCATCTCATCAGTTATGAAAGCTCCATCCCTATTTCATTATCTTATGAAAATTTCCTAACTCTCTTTAACGTTTCACACTTCCTTCCATGACCTTTTTTATTCCCATGTATGTTTCCATTCATCCCTTTATGAACTAATAATTTGCATTTTTTCCTGTAGGCAACTTTTTTCCTTCCCTATTTATTTCCATACACCTTCTTTCAAAACCTCATATTTAACTTTTTAGCACAAATCCACTATATTGTATATTTTTTATCACTTGGCATCACCTATTTATTCCACTATTCATATTCTTCCTACTTCAGCATGCGATACTTCTTCCATTACTAACAAACACTTCGTTATTCATTTGTATCCAAATTTGCTCAGCTTCACCTTATTCACATGAATTACTTATTTGTAAGTGCTCTACACACTTTTCCTTACAAACCTACCTCCATTTACCTTCACTAATACCCTCCCATTTCCTTCTATTTTTTTCCTCCATCCATGTTCCCACTAACTAGTTTTACATAAAAACCACATAATGATGATCTGATATTCTCATCTCCACACCTCACTGATTTAACATCTATCACATACTTCAACACCACCAACACAAAATCAATCATGCTCTTCACTTTGACACCATCTCCACCTCTCGTATACTTATGGATAATCTTGTTCAAAAAATGTATTGCTTACATGCATAACCTTCTCCTCACAAAAATCAATCACCTTTCTTCCATTCTCATTTTCTTTTGCAACCACAACCACAAAAGCACTTGTTTTACCATATCTCTTTTGATCACCTATCCAACCATTCAAGTCCCCCAACACAATTATTCTGAAGCCCCCCCCCCTTGTCCTGTCCAAAATATTAAGATTGCCACAGAAAGTCTCAATCACCCTCAGATGGACCATATGCTACAGCCATACATTCTGTATACCTTAACCTTCTCAAACTTAAATTTAACCACTAGTGTTATAGTACTTACACAGACAAAATCCACCATAGCTCTGTGCCAAGTCACCCATTAAAATCTCATAACTCCTCTTCCCCGCACATTCCTCTCTACCCAAGCACAATAATAATGGAATTAATTCTTTTGTTTGTTTTATGAATCAGATAAAAATGAGAAATTATACTAATTAAAGAGTTTTAAAATTCTCAAAATGGTTAATGGTTTTTTTTTTTTTTTTTTTTGAATACTTTTCGTAATCTGTCCTTCAAGACCTGTGATAAAAATAAGACTCCTACCATAACATATTTCCTAGACATTTCTCTCCCTATATGTGGTTTCCTTCTGATCATTCTGATTTGATTTCCTTTTCTTTTTTTTATTATTACGGTATTATTATTATTATTTTTTTTTTTAATGTAGTATTTGCAATCCAGTCCAGACTCATGCTCTTAACTGAAATTCATCTTTTTACTGGTTTAGATTTGGTTTCTTTTTGACAGTCTGTTTTTCAGTTTTCAAACTAGATTGTTCATAATTGTTGATCTTAAATACACACTTATTTGATTAGTAATAATGTGATGCGTACATAATATCTGACTTAAATCTAGGATTAGAAATTGTCATTTTGGTAAGTCTTGGCTTTTAGCACTTTTCAGTTTCTCATTCCTCTTCTAGCCATAGTATGTTTTAAAAATTGATAGAAATGTTTGTCTGAAATGTTAATACCGTATGTAAATTAAGTGTTAAACAGATCTTATAACATACAATCTGTAAATGCCATTCAAACACTGATTCTATTCAACTGCCTTAAATTCTTATATTAGTATAAAATTACATTTGAAAATCCAGTATTTACTAATGTGTTTTATTATTGAGTAATTTCAACATATAAACTTCTTTTTTAAACTTATCTGTAATGTCTTAAAGAAAAGCATATGGTTTTACTTATTAGTACTAATAGTCACATTGCCTTTAAAAATGCATATATAAATTTGCTGAATTTCTAAATCTAATAAGTGAATATTAACAAAATATTATCTGTTAGGAAAGAGGTTCATCAGGTAGGAGATTTCAACCCACATTTCTCTATGGTGCATCACTTATTTTAGTTGTATCCTATCCCAGTAAGCTTATATAAACCCTTTGATCATTTTCAGATCTTTCCTGACAGTGACAAACTTTGCTTCTCCATTTAGCATTAAAATTGAAGAATTAGATGAAACAGTATCTATAAAGTCAGAGTTGAGAGAAATAAAGAAGGAATCCATGTTAGACGAAGAGCAGGTCAACAATGATGTCATAAAACCTGAAATGATTGGGAAGAAGTCAAACCCTCAACATGTGAGTATATTTTAAATCATTTCTCTTATTACTTTTTACTCAAGTTAGAAACAGTTGAGAACCTGCTTTTCTTTATTATTATTATTATTATTATTATTATTATTATTATTATTATTATTATTATTATATTATTATTATTATTATTATTAATATTATTATTATTATTATTATTATTATTATTATTATTATTATTATTATTATTATTATTATTATTATTATTATTATTATTATTATTATTATTATTATTATTATGATTATTTTTATTACAGATATTTATGACTCTAAAAAATGTTTGTTCATTATCAAAGAAAATAGCTGAAAAGGGTTCAGACTCAGAGGTACATTTTGAATCAGAAGAAGAAGAATTCTTTGGAAATCTTTTGATGTCAAAGTTTCCTTTGGTGAAGCTCAAAAAGTTTACTGATGAAGAAATAAAGGTATTATGGACATTTTAAAATTTATTATTATTATTATTATTATTATTATTATTATTATTATTATTATTATTATTATTATTATTATTATTATTATTATTATTATTATCTTCCTCCTATCCCCAGATTGGGGGTGAGGTGTGTAGCATACACAGGAACAGAAAAGTAGTAGAAGTACATGACGCAAGTCGAAAAGAAAGGCCACCCCCCTTTACCATCCCCTTTATAACCCCAAGTGAGAACTTGTCCCAGTCAGAAAAATCTATGCTGAAGTTTCATGAGACTGCGACAGACCCTCAATGTGGTATCTCGTCAATGTGGGGTTCATCCCCTGGGCAAAGCTCACAACGGGAACTACCCCAAATTGTCAACAGGGAAAAGGGTTGACACGCCATTAAAAAAAATTTCAGGTGTCCAAAGCGTCGACAGGATTTTGGTTAACAACATTTTCTCATAAGGTGTCCAAATCATCAACACATTAAATCGTAATGATCAAACAGTTGACAACTATATTTTGTTTATATTGATAAAATTTTGTATTATCAAGTAATTTTTTTATTATCGATATATTGTTTCAAATATTGATTAAATTTTTTTCTCATATATATATATATATATATATATATATATATATATATATATATATATATATATATATATATATATATATATATATATATACCGTATATATATATATATATATATATATATATATATATATATATATATATATATATATATATATATATATATATATATATATATATATATATATATATATTTTATATAAATAAAATTTTTACATCTGTTGGCCGCTCGATAATTTTTGAAAACTTTTATATTTTGCATGGTGTTAATGTTATCCCTGGCAAGTTCAAAACCACCATTCGTTTTTGTAGATTTACTCTGGTTGTAACAGGGTGAGCCAAAATGTTTGACCAGGTGGAGCAAAATTTATCACTTAATAGAGGTAACATTTTAAGTCATATCTCCATATTGGTAATTTTTATACCAAATTTCATAGAGAGTGATTTGTTAGGGATACTTTAAGGTACATTTGGCCTTTCCTGTTTTTTTTTGGGAAAATAATATTTCACCATGAAAATGAATCCGAAAAATTGTGTTAAAAATCGAAGAAATTTCCATTTTCGTGGGTGTATTATTAAAAGAAAGAAATAATTTAACGATATAAAATTTTGTGTGATGATACATACTAAAGTATGGTTTAACTTAAATCTTATTTGAAGTTTGGTAAATATTTTTAAAAAAATTTACAGGGTGTCCAAAAATCAATTTTTCGGAAAATCGGTAACTTTGAACCTTAATATCTCTGATGGGGTAAGTGCTAAAAATCTGAAATTTTTACACATTATACTACTACCATAGATGTTCCTTCACCTGCAATATTGACTTTGGTATTTGCTTGTTTTAAGAAATACAGCTATTCAAAATGCCAAAAAATTTTTTTTAAGTTGTGTTATGATAGCATACGTAGGCCTACCTGTAATATAAAGTACCGCATTAAAGTTAAAGTGTGTGAAGCGGCGCACGAAACGCGAAAGGTTTCACGATAAATGCGAAACGGTTAACACCCACCTTCCAATTGGAACGAAGTACAAC
>JABUQX010089411.1:15000-20096 GCA_015478945.1 Trachelipus rathkii | reverse complement strand
ATTAATGAGACACGAAACTATATCATCGATAATGATATAAATGATTGGCATATTTGCAAAGATTTAGAGAATTTTAATATAAAATAGTTATAAACATCATGTGTAAAATGTATGTGGAAGTGTTATATATAATAATATTCCTGTATTATATTTAATGTGAACCTTATATATATATAAAATCATTGTAAATATATTTAACACTCTTGTATATATTTAATTTTATCTATATATATATATATATATATATATATTAATTGTAAATATATATATATTGAGTTATATATATATATATATATATATATATATATATATATATATATATATATATATTAATAGTTATATATATATATATATATATATATATATATATATATATATATATATATATATATATATATATATATATAAATTACTGTAAGATAATGATTATTAAATTTCTAATTATATAGTAAAGTTTTTATTATCCTTATTTTTACTTTCTTAAATAAATATTTACATGTATGTTAAGAGTTTAAATAAACGAGCCCCAGGTTCAGGATATGAAAAAACATGTTTTTACATACGTAAAACCAAAAAAGCGATAAAATAATTCTCGACCAATCACATACGAGGTCATATAGAGATAAGGATTACTCCGTCCACTCACAAGAAAGGTAAACATTTCCTTCTTACCTGCTTAAAGGATCTTACCGATCCAGCATGTTTCAGTTTGAAATATATTTATAAAATAATAATAACCATTGATTCTCGATTCTTGTCTATACTGGAATTACCTTTTGACCTGGTATTAGGCTTAAATCAGCCTGTGATACAAAAAGGCTTATCCTAAATTTAGGCCTAAATTTAGGCCTAACGTAGTTATTGCACCACATTTTACAGAAAAAGGTCAGTTTGAAATATATTTTGACCTGGAATTAGGCCTAAATCGCCCCGGGATACAAAAAGGATTATCCTACAACACATTTTACAGAGAGAGGTCAGTTTCGTATCTGTAAGGAGTGCAGGTTGTTGTGTTTTCTCGTGATGGATTGTCAATGTACATACATAATAAAACTCATTCGCTTCACACACATTACATAATAATAATAATAATAATAATAATGTATAAAAGAAAACCGAATTATTTAAAAACTTTGAAATATTTTTAGTTAACATTGAGCGAATAATATAAATGTAAGTGAATAATTGTTATTTTTAAATAAAATCTAGAATGATTTTAATAAAATACATGTTATGTTAGCAGAGAAGAACTTATTTTGTTATTTTTATACTTATTACATGGCTAAAGATGATGTAAAGCAGTAAGTCAATAGAACAAAACGTGGCATAGCTTGGTGTAGAGGGGTGCTAGGGGCTGACCTTACTGATTTACTGATTTATTGCTTTAAGGTACGTAAAATATATGTTTTTAATAAAATTTCATAAAATTTTAGTAAAAGTTATTTTAAAACTTGATAGTTATAAAATTTATAAACCAAAAGTATTAACAGTTAATAATAATTTCTTTGTTCAAAGATAATGATTGATTTATTATAGAAGTTTTAAGAAACTTTGAAATAATTTTAGTTATATTTGAATGAGTAATATAAATGTACGTGTTTAATTAAAACAAAATATTTTAATAAATTATACGTGTAAGTAAATCTGTGTGTGAGTGTAAGTAAATCTGTGTGTGTGTGTGTGTAAGTGTAAATGTAAGTAAATCTGTGTGTGAGTGTAAGTAAATCTGTGTGTGTGTGTGTGTGTAAGTGTAAATGTAAGTAAATCCAGGTGTGAGTGTGGCAATCTGTGTGGAGTGGCAATCTGTGTGAGTGTAAGTAAATCTGCGTGTGTAAGTAAATCTGTGTTGAGTGTGTGTGTGTGTGTGTGTGTGTGTGTGTGTATAAGTGTAAATGTAAGTGTCTATGGCTAAATGTAAGTGTCATAGTGAATGTGTGTATAAGTGTGTGTGTGTGTGTGTGTGTGTGTGTGTGACCGCGTGTGTATAAGTATAAATGTAAGTGTCTATGGGTAAATGTAAGTGGCATAGTTGTATGTGTATAAGTGTCATAGTGAATAAGTGGTGTTAAATAATAATAACAATAGGCAAGAAATAAAATAACAATAAGAATAAAAAAAAAAATAAAATAAAATAATAAAAATAATAAAAATAATAATAAAAATAAATAAAAATAAATAAAAAGTATTAAAAACAAAATAAAAACATAATGTTAATAATTAGCATAAAACAGTAAAACATAATGAGTTGAAGTAGTGTGCTAGAGAAAGCTAAAGCAGTAAAGCAGAAAGTTAAAGCAGTAAAGCAGAAAGTTAAAGCAGTAAAGCAGAAAGTTAAAGCAGTAAAGCAGTAAAACAAAAGCATACTAATCCCCTAGGTGTTAGGTAACACCTCTATTGATTTACTGATTTACTGCTTTAAGGTATGTAATGTTAATAAATATGTGAGTTAAAGCAGTAAAACATATGAGTTAAAGCAGTAAAACATGAGTTAAAGCAGTAAAACATGAGTTAAAGCAGTAAAGCAGTAAAACAAAAGCATACTAATCCCCCTTTGGTGTTAGGTCACACCTCTATTATGATTTACTGATTTACTGCTTTAAGGTATGTAATGTTAATAAATATGTGAGTTAAAGCAGTAAAACAGTGAGTTAAAGCAGTAAAGCAGAAAGTTAAAGCAGTAAAACATGAGTTAAAGCAGTAAAGCAGTAAAACAAAAGCATACTAATCCCTTAGGTGTTAGGTAACACCTCTATTGATTTACTGATTTACTGCTTTAAGGTATGTAATGTTAATGTTTTTAATAAAATTTCGTACAATTGTAGTAAAATAAAATGATTATATATCAGGCACTTTGGCTTTTTCTTCTTACATACAATTTTTAAAAATTTATAAATTAAAAAGTATTAAGTAAAAATATAAAAGATGTCTGTAATGAGTTACAGTTTTAGGTTCGCGAAAATGTTTTTAATAAAAATGTTTAAGTATGAAATAAAAATGAATGACTCATAGTATATTTGAAAAGAAATTCTTTGAAATGTTTAAGTATGAAATAAAAATGAATGACTTATAGTATATATATATTTTTCATTCGCGCGGGAATATTGCGCCTGCGGGCGCACGCGGCGGGCGGGTACGCGGAAATATTGCGCCTGCGGGCGCACGCGGCGGGCGGGAACGCGGCGGACGGGGACGCGGCGGGTCGCACCTGCGGGTGCGGGGTTGTCAGCCTTCGCGCGGAGGGCGCATGCGGCGCCCTGATGGTACGCTTATGAACTAGGGGAAGACATCAATATTAGCTATGTTCTTTGGTGTAGGGTAGAGATGAGCCATCAAAGATGATTTCATCAAAGATGAATCATCAATATAGATGGTATCAAAGATGACGTCATCAAAGATGAGTCATCAAAGATGAACCTTCAAAGTTGAGGCATCAATGCTGAGGCATTAATGCTGAGGCATCAAAGTTGAGGCATCAAAGTTGAGGCATCAAAGTTGAGGCATCAAAATATCAAGTGTGTGAGTGTAAGTGTAAGTGTATCTGTGTGTGGGTGTGAGTGTAAGTGTATATGGTTTAATGTAAGTGTCTATGGAGAGTGTAAGTGCTTATAAGTGTCATAGTGTGTATAAGTGTCATAGTGTGTATAAGTGTCATAGTGAATGTGTGTATAAGTGTCGTAGTGTGTATAAGTGTCATAGTGAATGTGTGTATAAGTGTCGTAGTGTATGTGTGTATAAGTGTTAGAAAAAGACTAACTCATAGTAGGAAGCATCCTAGCAACTTGTAATATACACCAATCGATTACGCATACCTTATAACCTAGGGGTAGACACCCATATTAGGGCTATTCTAGGCTCAGGGGAGGCTAGAAAAGGCTTGAAAAAAGTGGCACTCAGTTGGCACTATGTGGCACTCACTTGGCACTATGTGGCACTCACTTGGCACTCATTGGCACTCACTTGGCACTCATTGGCACTCATTGGCACTCACTTGGCACTCACCTGGCACTCACCTGGCACTCATAGAATAATCATAGAACACTAATAGAACATCACTAGATACTTCTTACGGTGATTGGGAACCATCAAAGTTGAACCATCAATAAATCTGAGTCATCAAAGTTGAATCATCAATATAGATGCCAACAAAGATGACGTCATCAAAGTTGAGCCATAAAAGTTGAGCCATCAAAGTTGTAGGGGCACGTGTAGGCTAGGTAAAGGTGTACGCTAGGTGAAGGTTGGGTGGAGTCTAGGTGTAGGTGTAGGTGAAGGCTGGTGGAGGCTAGGTGTAGGTGTAGGTGAAGGCTGGGTGGAGGCTAGGTGTAGGTGTAGGCTAGGTGAAGGCTGGGTGGAATCTAGGTGTAGGTGTAGGCTAGGTGAAGGATGGGTGGAGGCTAGGTGTAGGTGTAGGCTAGGTGAAGGCTAGGTGTAGGCTGGGTGTAGGCTATGTGTAGGCTGGGTGTAGGCTGGGTGTAGGCTATGTGGAGGCTGGGTGTAGGCTATATGGAGGCTAGGTGTAGGCTATATGGAGGCTAGGTGTAGGCTAGGTGTGTGTGTGTGTGTGTGTGTGTGTGTGTGTGTGTGTGTGTGTGTGTCCGCGTGTGTAGATGTTACCGAAATATCAAAAAATAGGGCTAAGCCCCTAAAGGGTGGCCAAAAATTAGGGTGGGCCAAAATTGACCCATGGATGACCAAAGGTTTGGTCGAAAAAATTAGGGTGGGATACGTACAACGGTTGCTGACGCAACCGTTTGGCGCAACCCTTCTTCGAAGGGTTGCAAAAATTAGGGTTGCCGAAAAAATTAGGGTTGCCAAAAAATTAGGGTTCTCAAAAATTAGGGTTCTCAAAAAAATTTGGGTTCTCAAAAAATTTGGGTTCTCAAAAAATTTGGGTTCTCAAAAAATCTGGGTTCTCAAAAAATCCGGTTCTCAAAAAAGGTAAAGGCCCAAAAAGGTCAAGGCCCAAAAAAGTTAAGGTAAAAAATTCAGGTTGCCCAAAAAGGTCAAGGCCAAAAAGGTCGCGGTCAAAAAAAGGTCAAAAAGGTCGCGGTCATTTTCGTCCGGAATTATTACTACTATTATTAATATTATTATTA
>JABUQX010089411.1:10000-12500 GCA_015478945.1 Trachelipus rathkii | reverse complement strand
CGAGCCCCCTTCAAGGCGATATCAACAGGTTTTCACCCTGTCCTTCCCTCGTTCTGTAAGATTTAATAGATGTAAATACTGCAATAGACCGCAGCTTAAATTTGTATAGTAAATAAAGAACTATTGTGGGAAGGTAAAGAAAATTGCCTCCTCTGGGGTCGAACCAACGCATGTTGCGACTGAGACCGACATACTCGGACGCTCTACCGACTGAGCCATCCTCTAACCCAAAAAAGTTAGATTCAAGAACAGCTTTCAAACGACCGAGCCCCCTTCAAGGCGATATCAACAGGTTTTCACCCTGTCCTTCCCTCGTTCTGTAAGATTTAATAGATGTAAATACTGCAATAGACCGCAGCTTAAATTTGTATAGTAAATAAAGAACTATTGTGGGAAGATAAAGAAAATTGTCTCAGTCGCAACATGCGTTGGTTCGACCCCAGAGGAGGCAATTTTCTTTACCTTCCCACAATAGTTCTTTATTTACTATACAAATTTAAGCTGCGGTCTATTGCAGTATTTACATTTATTAAATCTTACAGAACGAGGGAAGGACAGGGTGAAAACCTGTTGATATCGCCTTGAAGGGGGCTCGGTCGTTTGAAAGCTGTTCTTGAATCTAACTTTTTTGGGTTAGAGGATGGCTCAGTCGGTAGAGCGTCCGAGTATGTCGGTCTCAGTCGCAACATGCGTTGGTTCGACCCCAGAGGAGGCAATTTTCTTTACCTTCCCACAATAGTTCTTTATTTACTATACAAATTTAAGCTGCGGTCTATTGCAGTATTTACATCTATTATATATATATATATATATATATATATATATATATATATATTATATATATATATATATATATATATATATATATATATATATATATATATATATATATATATATATATATATATATATATATATATATATATAGAAAGACTGTAGACAGCGACCCACACATTTTCGTACCAAAATATTCTATGTTAAAATATTCTCCTAAAAGAGGAGCGGCTCAAATGACTAGTTGACTCTGTTTATATTTCCTAAAAGAAGAGTAGACTGAAAGAAAGAATGGACCAACAAATATGAAAACGATTTCAGTCCATAAAGTCAATTTCTTAGATTTAGGAGTTGTTGTCATTTTTACAATATTTTAAATTGATTTTGTGTGAAAAAAGTGTTTTTAATGTGATCAATGTTGTGAAATTATTAAAGTTTGAGGTTTTTAAATTTCGGTGTAAAATTAGAACTTTTAGAAATATTTATTTAGTTTCTTCGGAGGGTTATAGGTTTAATCTGCTGCGTATATGTAACGAAAAAGCGTTATATTTAATGTACTATTTTGTTAATGAGGTAACAGTAACACAAATGTGCGAAATTTTAGATCTTAGCGACAAAACAGTTATTGATTGGTTTTATTTTTCAAGAGAAGTTTGTATTTCATATGGTATTGAAAAGTTAACTAATTAATGCAAGGTAAATTTTTATAAACTTTTTTTACGGGATTCGACATATTATATTAGAGGCTACTATTGGCTTTTCATAATCCATTAGATTAGGGCCTAGTTGGGGGCTTCCATAATTCATTAGGTTAGGGCCTAGTCGGGGGATTCCATAATCCATTAGGATAGGTCTAAATTGGGGGCTTCCATAATCCATTAGGTTAGGGCCTAGATGGGGGCTTTAAGTTTAGGTTATGATAAAGTTTTTGTTAGGTTAGGATAATATTTAATATTTAATATATATATATATAATATATATATATATATATATATTTATATAATATAATATATATATATATATATATATATATATATATATATATATATATATATTATATAATCATATAGTGTTCAAAATCGCTCACATTTGATCCATTATTTATAAACGATATATTATAATATAATATATATATTATATAATATATATATAAATATTATATTATATATATAATATATATATAATATATATATATTATATATAATATATATATACAGATGGGCGTCGCCAGTTTTCCAAGGTAGAGGGGCAGCTTTAAAATTTTAAGAGCTTTTATATATATATTATATATATATATATATAGTATATATATATTATATAATATATATATATATATAATATATATATATATATATATATATATATATTATATATATATATATTATAAAGAAATATATAATATATATATATAAATTAATATAAATATAATAATATATATAATATATATAATAATATTATATATATAATATATAATCTATATATATATTAAAAAAGAAAGAAGACGATCAATACTAGAAAACATTTGTATGGATAATTAAATGATTAATATTTTAAAAAATTTATTTATTAAAACAGAAAAACAAGATATCAAATACAATGATGCAATATGCAATGATGGAAAATTCACATTATAGAGCAGTTGCAAAATTGATATTATTAAAAAAATATTCCTTGGGTTCAACGCAAATTTATCAACTATTGTTTGAAAATAATCTAATTTCAAACA
>JABUQX010089411.1:0-2500 GCA_015478945.1 Trachelipus rathkii | reverse complement strand
GTACCAACATTGCGCCGCAAAGATAGAGGGTCAAGTGAACTGGAAAGTACAGAACAGTTTATAAGCCTTTTGGCTTTGACTCGACCCTGTCCAAAAGCCGGGTGAAACCAGAAGCCCCCCCCAGATATGAAGAACATTTACTCCACTACAAGGCGGATTGAGACTCTGGTATAGCTGGAGTAACTGAGAAGAGGAAAAAAAAAATCTCGCAGTCTAAACAGAACTCCCAGTTTCTTTGAGGCCGATCTAGCAACCGTTGTGATATGAGGTTTCCAAGACATTTTTTTGTTTATGTTAAGGCCAAGGATGTTTATATTGTCAACAGGAGAGACGAGAGAACCGTCGAAAGAGATAAGAAAGTTAGAAGGTGTTTTAGAGAGGGAGATTTGTAGAAGTTGAGTTTTTAAAGAAATGAATTTCACAAGGTTGAGACGACCCCAATCGGAAATTCTAACCAGATCAGTGAGAATAGAATCGGAAAGATTAAGACGAGAGGCAATTTTAGAAGTAAAGGAGGGAGCAGAAATGAAATGAGTTGAAGAATGAAGGGTCGAGTCATCGGCATATGAGTGGATTAAGTTACATGTGCAGGTGAGAAGATCATTAATGAAAAGTAAGAATAAAGTAGGAGATAAGACAGAACCCTGAGGAACACCACTATTGACAGAAAAAGATAGAAGAAGTCGCTCCGACAAACCTTAGCCGATATTTAGACGACTCTTGAAAGAAGCCTAGACATAAGTAAGACAAAGAGAATGAAACCCCAAAGGAAGGGAGCTTGGAGAGCAGGGACGCGTGTGCCTTACCCGGTCAAATGCTTTGGATATGTCAAGCGCCACCACGCAAGTCTCCCCGTAGTTCCTAAGGGCGGAAAACCATAAATCGGTTAAATATGAAAGTATATCACCAGTAGACCTCGAACGCCGAAAGCCGTACTAGCGATCGGAAAGAAGAGAATAAGATTCCAGATGGTCTCTAAGAAGTGAGAGTTAAGGAGGGTTTCAAAGATCTAAATATAATACAGGTGAGAAGCTTATAGGGCGAAAGCTAGAAGGATCGAGGCGGCTTCCTTTTTTCGGGAATAGTTGGACAATGTGACGTGCTATCCAAAACTGAGGGAAACTGTTAGTATTGAAGACATAGAAGTACTTCTCTCTATAGGAAGTTCGCAACGAGAGCGCTTGAGAGCGCCGGTGAGAGAGAGCAGGTTCGGTGAAGCCATCTCTCTCTTACCATTTACATCGCGAGAGGAGGGTCGGCATCCGGGCGCCCCGCTTTCCAACGTTCATAGATCAGTGAGAGAGGCTTCCATGCACCCGATCAAAGTAAATCACAGGCCAAAGACATAGGATCACCTGAGAGGAGAAGGTGGATGGAGGAGGAATGCCAAAATCGTCTAGGGTTGAGTTAGAGGAAAATAGGAGACCGAAAGAGGATATTGGTTTTTCAGATGGAGAGTTAGCAACAGAGCCATCAGAGCCAATAAGAGGAGGAAAGGATGATTACCAGAACGTTGTAGAGAGATAGTTTTTGGCAAAGGCCAGAAAGAGAGCTTTGTCATAGTGGAGAACGCAGGATGTTAGCGCACTTTCACTCTTGAGATGGAAAGCCCGCTTTGCTCGTCGAAAGATATCACCGCAAGCGATTTCGTTAGCTGAATGAAATTGAGGAGAAGATGTGTAGGAACGATCGAGAATACTTTCCCAATCCTGATAAGCGCTGTTCTCTGCCTGAAATGGCGCCAGAGAACAGGCCACGATCGAACCATGGTTATGGAAGAGAGAAAGATTTTAGTCGAAGAAGGAATGAACCTGCTCATCCCGTCAACGATTACAGCTCCTCCAGGCGCTTTAATGCAGAGGAAGCCGTAAGCCTCATCAGAGGAAACAGTCATTCCAATTATTAGTTGCGTAGAAGACGACGCATGGCCCCACTCCACCTCCGATTCAAAGTGCCAGAAAAAACGCGAAGGGCAGGATGGAGCTGTTGGAGAGATAAGTATTAAGGTAAGAGATATAAGTTGTGGTCAGACTTACCAATAGGAGCGAAGGTATTGTATTTATAGAGAGAAGGACTAGTTAGTGGTGAAACATAAGTCAAGTGTGTTCAAGAATTGGTTGGGGCGATCCGGAATGTGTGTGGGTTCTTTATTTAGTTGCTCCAGATCGTTGAGAATGCTGAATGATTCGGCCTCCTCCCCCACCTAATTCAGGTTTGAGAGGATCCCAACTCATTCAGTGTCCTGTGGCAATTGAAATCCCTAAATAGAAGCCTCAGTATTTGGATGAGGGAAGATATAACGTCTCGTGAGAGTTAGTAAGATATTCCAAAGAAAGATGAAAATCTGTTCTGGTAGGAGAACAGTAGCAGAAGCCCAAGATTATTTAGTAGAAGGGAGAAAGATTTTGAGCCACAGAGCATCGAAGTTTAGGGAATTCGAGATTCACGAGGAGTGTTACATAGTGCACACACTCCACCCTTCAACGGAAATCTCTTCTCC
>JABUQX010089410.1:30000-32364 GCA_015478945.1 Trachelipus rathkii | reverse complement strand
ATTGTTGACTTCAAAATGTGGAAATTAAAGTTTTTATTTAGTGAAGTGGACACATTGATTAGTTTCAAACGAACTCACTTTCACTTTACTTGAAGATGCCCAACTCAAGAGTCCAAATCGCTATACAGTTACGACCACTATATATATAAATATATATATATATTATATATATATATATATATATATATATATATATATATATATATAATTAATATATATATATATATATATATATATAATATTATATATATATATATATATATCGATATATTATATATAACCGGTATATATATATATATAATATATATAATTATATAATATATATATATTATATATATAATAATAATATATATATATATATAATATTATTAATATATATATATAATAATATTATACATATAATATATATATATATATATATAATATATTAATTATAATATAATTATATAATATTATATATATATATATAATATAATATATATATATATATATATGAACTATACTCGTTTGTACAAGGGTCAATAAACTAATCGTGATTGGATAGTTTTAATTCCTTATTTTACCTTTTATAACAATGAAACATATAATTGAAAGAATTATTTCATGCATTTATTACAGTAATTATATTATATTCCAAATTAACTCTAAAACATTTCTTATTCTAAAATACTAATCGTCCTAATTACAATGACATTACAATATGGTCTAGGGCCACAACGCATCTACAGTAAAGGAAAAGAAAGGGAAAAGTCCTGAATATTGATACATAAATATTTTCTGTAAAACAATCATGAGCATCATATGTACATTTATATTTATTAGTCTATAGATATACATACGAAGCTCAATATGAAATATTATCACTTACCAATATGGATTATAAAGAATAATTTATGTGGCAAGCAACAGAACCAATATTATTGATACAATGGCGTCAATATTTAATATCATAAAGCGTAGTGGAAAACTTCACAAATATAATATAAAAGTTTTAAGCACTGAGTTAATGCCTAACCTATTTAAATGAAAAGAATATTATAAAACAAAATTTAAAATAATATAATCACATCACAAGATAAAGACACCCGCCGAGGAATAATTTCAGGGAATAGTGACTCAAAATTTTAAGGCGTGGAAATGGAGAGTCGCATTTGATTGACACAAGAATAAAGTCACGTGCTACTTTATATAAGCTCCCTTCTTTACTTTAAACATATGGGAACTTATTAATTAAAATGTCCTTTTAATTAATTTGTTGGTCAATCAAATGTACACTAACAATTTCACAATTTCATCTTTAAATACTCTACAGAGATTTGAAGATAAAATTTTGCAAAGATGATAGTAAAAGAATTGAAAGTGTATGTTGTTATCTGTAATTGCTCCATAAGTATTCAGTTAGTCGATCAGTAATTGTCATCGTTAAGG
The DNA here is from genome assembly GCA_015478945.1 of Trachelipus rathkii. NCBI lineage: Eukaryota > Metazoa > Arthropoda > Malacostraca > Isopoda > Trachelipodidae > Trachelipus > Trachelipus rathkii. Next base: position 30,936 of record JABUQX010089410.1, on the reverse strand, counting down.
AAAGTATAAAATAATTAGTAAGCAATTTATTTAATAAAAGAATGATGCATTTTTATTTGATTTAAATTTATTAAAGCATATACTGTTTATTATGAATTTAATATAAAGAATTTTCCAAGGTGCATAAACTTTATAAAAACAAAAAAAAATCCAAGCTAAATTAAACAATACTAGAATATAATACGATTAAAGCGTAACATATAAAGCAGATACATAACTCTATAGTGATTAAATCATGCAGTTCATAACATATATTTTTGTTTTCTATTTTCTCAAAATTTTTCTATTTTTATTTTCTTTTCTGGTATAAGATAACATGGAACATGTTAAGATTATAATATAAGGTAACATATAAACGTATAAACGATTACAACCTATTGGACAATTACTACTAGTACATAAATAGTACAGACAAAAATTACAACGTAAGTATCTAAATTTTAAAATGACCTAGTAGGACGGAACATAGTATTAACATGGTACTACTCGATGAAGCATTTACCTAATAGGACGGACCATAACACTTACAATCGTAAGTAAGTTGCAAGCAACAGAAACTCACAAGTACACAAGTGTAATTGATAACATGTAAGACATAAACAATGTCGCTAATTCTAACTTCAAACTTAACATGGAAGACATACACAATGTTATCAAACATGTAATGTAAGACCTACAAAGTATTATCAAACCAATAAGTTCGAAAACTTAAAATTAATTGTGGAACATAAAAATTCAATTTTTATGAAAGAGCAAAAAAAAATCTATTTACAATATATACAACTTAATGAATTGTAAATTCATTAATATGGAACACGGTAAAGATTTTTATGTTCCGGGGTTTTATTATTATTTTATATAGTATTTTGTTTAATTTTTATTTATTTCTAGTTGGAATCTACGAAGTAGAAATATCAATAGAATTTAGGTTATTTT
>JABUQX010089410.1:17500-25000 GCA_015478945.1 Trachelipus rathkii | reverse complement strand
GATAATGTATTATGATTCAAAAATATTATAGTATATATTAATGAGTCCGGAATTTCTATCAAATACTTATTTTCTTTCGTAATGAAATAAAGAATACCATTGATAATGATATGAGGAAGACAACTATCAGGAACAGGAGAATTTTCAATCTCATTTATTATTTCTGATAGTCTACGATTTCTTCTTTGTTCATGGAAAAGAACATCTTTTGTAAAATGATATATTCTCGTATCAGCGAAAGCTAGGGGAATAGGATTTTGACGAAGTAAACCTATACGAGAAGGAGAAGAGGTCTCACGAGAATAAGTGATATTCGAAGGAGAAGAGGGAAGGATTTCCTCTTCTTCACCAGAAGAAGGTAGATGACCAGTATTTGGAACAGGGTTTCTACTTAAATAATCGGGAACAACATTTAATTTACCTTCTTTATAAATGATTTCTGGCTTAAAAGACTGAATTTTCAAATTCCATCTTTCCAATCTGCCAGACAATTGTTTATGACGAAATAGATGAACTAAGGCAGCATGGTCAGTATAAATTTTTAAAGGATAACCAAAAATGATAGTTCTGAATTTAATAAGACCATGTACTATAGCTAAGGCTTCTTGCTCTGTAACACTATAGTTTAACTCTGCCTTATTCATCATTTTTGACGAAAAAGCAATAGGTTTTTCTTTACCATTGTCATCTAATTGGGATAGAACAGCACCGACACCGTAGGAAGACGCGTCAGTACTTAATATAAAAGGTTTAGTATAATCGGGAAAGGAAAGGGCAGGATCCATAAGTAAAAGTTTCTTCAGAGTGTCATATGCAGTCTGTTGCTCTAACTGCCAAGAAAATGGAACATTTTTCTTTAATAACAGAGTTAGAGGCTGCGTAATTATAGAAAACCGGGGAATTAAATTTCTAAAGTAGTTATAGAACCCGAGCAACGCTCGTACTTCATGGACATTCTGAGGAATTTTGAAACCTTTTAAAGCTTCTAATTTGACTGGATCCGGAGATAAACCTTTTTCACTAATTTGGAAGCCTAAGAAGGTGACACTGCTCTTAAAGAAGGAACATTTCTCAAGCTTTACTTTAAGGTTGGCTATTTTCAAGGCGTTAAAGACCTTGGAGAGGTGTGAATAATGAGTAGGGATATCCTTACTGAAAATTAGTATGTCATCTATGAACAAAAGACAAACAACACCTAGCAAACCTGACAAAGCCATTTCCATTGTTCTTGAAAAGACAGAGGGCGAATTTGTCGTTCCTTGGGGCATCCTTAAATACTCATAATGCCCTCTAGTAGTAGAGAAGGCAGTTAGGTGTCTAGAATCCTCAGAGACGCTAAGGTGTGAAAACCCACTAAGGAGGTCCAAACAACTGAAGATGCGCGCGCTGCCTATGAGCGACAAGCTTTCTGCAATGCTCGGCAGAGGAAATCGATCTGGAATGGTGAAAGAATTGAGTTTCCTATAGTCCACCACCACTCTCATTTTTCCGCCTGTCTTTTTCGGTATAAGAAGAAGTGGGGACGAACTAGCAGAAACACTGGGAGTAATATATCCTTTCTCTAAACTATCTTCAACCCATTCATCAATGATTTCCAGGTATTTGTGCGGCAATCTATAGGGCCTGGTGTAGACATATGGGGGACTACCCTCTATAAGCTTAATGGAAAATTTATTCAATTTACAAAGTCCAACAGGATCATCGGCCAGAGCAATTGAATCTCTATTCTTCACTAAAAATGTCAACATCTCTTCTAATTGAGATTTATTGTTCAATACATATTTATTAGAATCTTTACTAGACTCTGAAAGCAATATTTCACGGTAAACTTCTCTAATCTGAGAGTCAGAGAGATTTTTGGAAGTAGTAACTGCATTTATAAAATCATTATCTGCAGAGGCTTCATTTTGCTTGTAAAGTAATGGAGAAGCTGTTGTAAGATAAGTGTGATTTTCAAAGTTAATAGTATCAGCACTTAAATTTACTAATTCCAATAATATTTTACCGTCAGTGCACGTAGACAACGTATTACCAAAGAAGAGTGTACCTGAATTAAGGAAATCATTTTTACTTTTCTGTGATAAAAGAGCTATGCTTCTCCGGAGCGAGAAGCATGATATCAGACTCAACTTGACCGGAAGAATTGTACCTAGAGTACGGTAAATCCGAACAGCTGAAGGAAGAGTACCCACTTTATAGATTAAATTATTCATCTATCTCCACATTTGGTACTTCTGAAATTCATTTGAATACATTCCAGGGAATTCTACATTGTGAAATTTGCTTTAAAAAGAAGGGAATTTGAACGTATTGATTACACTCGAAGAGTATGTTGAGGCATAGGTAGCTCAAAAGATGAATTTAAAAGAGAATCAGGCAAAACTGATCACAATCTGTACTTTTGCCATTTTGTCTCAATATGCCTCTATTTGAGTCCTGTAATGATCCTATGGCCGTGGAACGTCCATAAAACGAATCAGGATGATAAAAAGGATCGGAGTTAGAATCTACACTGAAGAATTTTCTTTCACAATCTATCTTATTAGTACCCAGGATCGGTACTGAGGGCATGTAATGTCCTAAATTTGAATTATTTTGAAAATTATGAGAATAATGTCTATTCTGGACATTCAATTTATTCAAATTGTCCCGATAATTAACTCTATTTGTATCTTGAAAAGGTACTTTAGACATGTAATGTCCATAATTAGAGTTTTCGTGAGGAAAATTAGACTGATCAAAATCTTCACTTATGACATGTTTGGAAAAACGGACTTTCTTCTCTCTATTATTTGAAGTTGAAGAAGGATAAGTGTTATAAGATCGATCATAATGATTATTTTCATAATTATACAACTGATCAGAATTTGTACCTTTGGCATCTTCTTTTAAATTAGCCAATATTGCCCTATGGGAACCATTGGAAGGCATTTGCGATACTGCAGAAGCTCTGGGAACTGAATAAGGAAGAATATCAAAATCTGTAGCAGTAGCAGTTTTCTGAAGCTTAGCCCTTTTTATACTGGAGTGAGCTCCAGATGGGGCAGTATAACCAGAAAAATTGTGTGAAACACGATTAGAATCTTGATGAACCCTTTTCCCTGTTGAGTGCTGCTGTTTCTTACAGTTGTCCAACAACTTTCTTTGTTCTAAAATAACTTCTTCTGAAGTTAAACCCGTTTTATTCGGACTTATATAATCCATCTCATCGGAGAGAGGACTATAATAATTTTCGCGAAATTCTCTCGTACGCGTCGCGCTCGAATTATTATCGCGGTAACCGTTAAATAACGAACGAGAATTGCTTAAGATCCCTCGGGGAGGTCGTGAACCTAAGACTTCGGCGCCAGGCGACCTTTCTCGTAGAGAAAGATTCCCTGTACTTTTAAAATTGCTTAAACCACTGTCTAAGCCTTCGGCACGTGTATCTTGTAAAGATGCACTAGAAACTTCAGCAGAAGAAGATCTTAGAAAAAGATCCCCCCTGGGTGTAATATTAGAGCCTCCTCGAAGAGGTGCATCTGAGTTTCCAACAGCGTGAAGCCTTGAAAAGGTCCTTCTGTGGAAAGGAGTGTTGTCTCCTCGTAGAGGAGTACCAGAAGTTTCTTCATAATTAGCCCTATCTAAATAGGAAGATCTCTGAAAAGAATCCCTACCGTAGGCCCCGATAATTCCTTGATCAGGGGAATTAAAGGCGCCAGGAGGAGGGGGTTCCTTCAAGGATCTGCCATTCTCCTTAAAATTATGATTTTCCTTAAACCTAATATCATTTTGACTATGCATGTTTGATAAATGTCCATGTGAACTATATGTAGTATGTGTATGTTGTGGAAGGCTGCCTTCAATGTAATTGAAAGGGTTTTGTTTATCCGAACGTTTCGAATAAGAACGTATAGCACTTATGACTAACGGTATATCACGCACTTTCCTTCCAGAGTCATTACACACATGCACTATATCATGCTTAGCATTTATTAAAATAGGCAACTCTTTTATTATATCAGTTCCCAATAACACGTCTTGAGAGAATGCCGTGTTGTTATCTACAACATAGAACTGTGCAAGATAAAATTTCCCATTTAATACCAAATTTAATTCAGTAAGACCATAAATCTTTAAAGATTGGCCAGAAATAGAATTTAATATTAAATCTGCAGGGTATAATTTTGGTCTATCTTCTTTATGTAAAGCCATGCATAGTTTCTTATAGAAAGAATATTTCACCAAACTCTTGGTCGCTCCTGAGTCGATCAAGGCTTCAGTAGAACATACGTCAGCATTATTAGTGGTTAATAGATATAGGTAGGTAAGCTATATACTATCCCCTTCTTCCTAGGAGAAGAAGTGGAAAATATATTAGAAGAATTAGGGACAGAAAGATCATCGTCTACCAAAAGAGCAGATATTTCTGTAGGAAAATAGGTAGTAGAAGAGACGAAGTCTTTCTGACAGACTCCTGAAGAATAATTTTCGTCAGATATCGGAGTCGGAGAATATCCAACTACTGGTAAAAAGGGGGGTCCTCAGAAGGAGGACTCCTCATTCTGTTATTATCATAATGAGGGTAATATGACCGATTATAATCTTCTGAATGGTATATAGGCGAGGGGGAGTGATCATAGTTTTCCGAAGGAATTCTATTATCATGCATATCACTCATAGCGCTTATATTTTGACGTCTATTATAATTATTATAATTATTATAAGAATTATAATAAGGACGGTTATTAGTAGGAGCAGTCATATTCCTTTGAGGCATGCGTGAGTTATAGTAAGTGGAAGGATAAGAGAAATTAGATTGAGGTGCATTAGGAGATCTGAAAGATTGAGAGCGAGCATAAGTAGGAGTGAAACGTTGGTTATAAGAAGAAGAAGAAGCTTGAGGAGAAGCCCGAGAAGCATTATGCACTACTGAGTTACCTCCCTTCTGCTCCCTTCTCCCTCCATTCCTATTATTATTCCTCCTTCCATTATTTTTACTCTTAACCCTCTCCTGTGACTGCTGTGCCTGATTTCTCTGTCTACTTCCATCAGGAGATAAATTTTTGACTCTCTTTAACGCTCGGGGACTCTTATAATCCCAGGAAGAGCCTTTACACGCGTCTTGCGTCCCTCTTGCATGATAATCGGAACAGGTCGAGCAATAGGGTCTATAACGACACTCGTCAGTCTTATGCCCGAAACGTTCGCATCTCCAACACTTAGGTCGGTCTACTGTTCTTCTCACATTGGAACTGGCATCATTAACTTGAGAATTTTCCGAAGGAGATTCTGCCTGAAATGAGCGTACGTTCTGACTATGTCGAGAAGGGTTGGATGATCCTCCTTGAAAAGGTTTGGAAATAGCATTGGATGTTTTTGCTATATATTGTTCAATTTGAGAGGTGAAGGACAAATTTGCATCAAAATATTCAATAACTTTCGGCTGAAAATGTTTTGGAATATTTTTGTACACTTTAGAAAATATTAATGTCCTTTTTAATTTGTCTGAAAGCTTCTCTCCATGTTGGGCATAAAAATGTCTCTCAAACTCTTGTACTGCCTTGGATACTTCAGTGGCATACAATATGAGAGGACTATTACGATTCCAATTTATTTCATCAATGACGTTACATGTACTAAATGTTGACTCGGCCGTAGGCGGATCAAGAATTTTTAAAAGGTTTCTTGCGAACTCATTCCATGTTTTAGCGAATCTGAGCTCTTCATGTTCATTCATAAGTTCTCTACAGGAACCTTTAGCGTCGACATACCTGGAATAGGAAGCTAACTTTTTCTCATCAGTATCCTATTATCTTTAACCCTACATCACATAACTTATGTCTGTCAGACCGTAAATATTTTTTTTATAAAAAATTTACAATATGATACTTTCTAAGAGTTTGAAATTGGTCCCAAAAAAATCTTCGTATTCAATATGTAAAAGCATAAATGAATAGGGAAATGATGCAAATATACAATGAAAATTAAAAAAAGCAAAAAAAATGGCAATAATTATTTTATAAAAATTTCTTAAAATTGCGGTCTACTACCTGGAATAGGAAGCTAACTTTTTCTCATCAGTATCTATTCCATCTGCTTTAAAATAATCTTCCATGCATGCCAGCCACCTTCTCACTGACACCCCTGTAAAAACCCCTTTTGAATCATACCCTTCAAGTGTCGGGACAGGATACCTCGTGTTATAGAAACGGTGTATATTACCGGGAGTCGGAATCACGTTTTCATGATGAGGTCCATGAATAGGGTGGTTACTAGGTGCAGTAGGACCGGTTGGGAAGGAGGGGTGAGAAGAGGGAGGGTGCGGTTGGAGATAAAATTGGTGAGGGCCAGGCATCCCTGAAGCGTTATAAGAAGGCGTAGGAATAGCATTATAAGCGTAAGGATAGGAAAGAGTCCCTATGTTAGCTACTGAAGATGGGGGAACCCCATGCACATGCTGTTCAGCCATAGTATTAGGTACATGCAAAGAATAAGGATTTGGTATGTTGTATGGAGTCGAGGTAGTTACTACTTGCGAAGGGATACCACCATAGGCTCCTCCAAGCGGAGCTTGGAGAGCACCATTAACCACTGATCCTGCTGTACTTTTTGGTAGTGGGAAATGAAGAAGGAGGGTTGGGATGTGTAAGTGCAACGTTTTTCCATTGTAGTAGTAGTACTAGTAACATTTCTATGGCCAGTGTCCGAAAAATATTTAAGCTTTTTGAAAAAAAATATATATATATTTATATAATATATATATATATATATTATATATATATATATATATATATATATATATTAATATATTATATAAATATAATAGATAAATATATATATATATATATATATATATATATATATATTAAATTATATTATTATGCTATCCTTCCTCCAATTTCCTCTCAATTATAACCATATATATATAATATATTAGGAAAATTACTATATAATATATATAATATAGTATATATTATATTAATATATATATATATATATATATATAGATTATTATATATATATATTATATATTATATATATATATATATATATATATATATATATTATAAATTGTAGTGCTCAACATATATGAGTGAAAAGGTTGTACAATATAAAAGGTTTCGTCGGAGGCTATGCATATATATATATATATATATATACAGGCCTATATATTATATATATATATATATATATATATATATATATATATATATATATATATATATATATATATATATATATATATATATATATATATATATATATATATGAAAAGAAAGAATATTACAATTAAAAGAAAAGAAAGAAAATCTCCTCACTCCTAAAAGTAATTTATACTACTTAAATAGGACAAAAGGATCTTCTTTCCTTCTTTGAGGAATTCTTTGAATTCCTTTTTCTAAAACAAAATTAATATATTTATGTGAAATATATGAATTACGCGAAATATAAAAGGAAAAGGGTAAAACTCAAGAAAACTCAAGATTTGTAAATCAGAGTTCATTACTCTTTCCTTTT
>JABUQX010089410.1:0-10000 GCA_015478945.1 Trachelipus rathkii | reverse complement strand
ATTTAGGACCTCAGAAAGATACTTAGTGATACAGACATACACACCCATCTTGAGCTCGATCATCGAAATTTCTCCTTGTCTACCGATTCCAACACCATCGAAAATCAAACCACTTAAGAACCTACTGTCACAGAATTGAACTAAAACCTTACACCGACCTACTACATTGTATTTAAGTATCAAGACAGTGTATGGCTCCAGTTATACTTCCCTCACATAGTGCACCCTGCAACATATTTAACCAACTAGGTGCCGCTATCCGCTCTCAAGCTCTCTCCCACTCAAACCTCACCTCGCACGATACGACTCATCGCAGCCAGCCTCAAAATCCAACAATTCTGGCAGCCTGATCCTTCACCTCGGTTACTATCCTACCTATACGCGCCTCCTCCTCCAAACAGCTCTTACGTGTCCCCCAAAACCTATATGTAAAGGCCTCTCAGAGAAATATCGAACATCAGAGGTACGTCTATAAAGTGGTTGTAAAAAGCAAACAATCAACACACCCAGTCAGCCACACGCTCAGTCCAAAACATCTCGATTTCTCAACCATCGTCTCAGCACCAACGATGGCTCCTCTGCGCAACTGATCCAATGTGATCCATACTGAATCACGAAACACTATCTAGCGTAAGAGCCCGAGCACACCACGAGGTCCCTATGCGCTCGTTCATCAGTTGTGACATTAAAAAACCGTTGCATACACCCTCATCCTACGATTAGAAATAGTGATATTACGGTCATGGCAATTAGCTGAATCATACAATAAGTGCAGGTTCTTACGCTTTTACCACTAACTCTCTCAGGAATCCGATATTCTATTCTTATCTTCATCCCTTCCCGCACACAATAACACTTCCCTTGGACACTCTATATCAAAAGCTTTTCCTAGAGAGTCTGTGAAAGCTGCACAGTGCACAATAGGTTCTTTGTGCACTTGTGTAAAACTTTCCTCCAATTATCTATGATCACTGATAATCATTATTACAAATCGATACAACCACAATTATATTAGATCGATTCTTCACCCGGTTTGAAATACCAATGTTGCCAACTCTTATCTAGCTTGTGTTCCAGCCACCTCTCTCTAGATCCATTATCTCTCTAAATATCATTTCATGAGAATCTGTCGACAGGTTAGCGAGCATTAATCGCAGAATTCCCTCTATAGATTATTCCACATTCGTATTTATGCTCTGACTAATAGTTTATAATATGGGGCAGATTGTTGCAACTTACATCCAGAAAGAGAAAAGTGTTAACCAAGGAGGCGAACCACATAAAATTATCTCTCCGGTAAAGCCACGAGCTGATTTTCATAATCAGATGATTAAACATTCCGTACTTAGTCCACTTCAACTCTCATTTCCATATACGCTCTTTATATGAAACGCCGCAAAGCATATCCAGATCTTATCTCCGCGCATTACAAGATTTTTCAGTTCATCATTACCTTAATTCAGACACGCACCGAACCAGTCGTCTCCTTCACTCCGATATGATCCAACCACTCCTCCTCGTCTCCCATCCTCCAAATGTAGAAATTACTAAATGAAATCTGTCGCAATCTCTCACTCTCAGACATACGCCCTACCATCAAATTAGCACAAAATATCATCGAGTAGAATCTCCTTACTCTACTAAGCCCAGCGTCAATCTCACTTCCTGGATTTACTATAATTAGGACTCCGTTTCGCCCTTTACAGCAGTGCCATTGGTGTCGAAGGCTTTTCCTTGTAATTCTATTAGACTCATATATTAAAATACAAAGACGTTTCTTACGCCTGTCAAATACTTACTTCCTAAACTCGATTTTCCAGATGTATTTTCCCACGGTGGTTCCTATATTTCCATCACTTTTTCAACCATCTAATGCGAGACTCTCGCCAGAGCGCTAGTCAGAACATATCTCTTCTCTCCAAACTCACCTCTTTTATTATACCATATTTCGTTAAAAAAATCAATTCACATACTTCATCTCGATATGACGTACCATCATGTAGAATTACTCAACTCCAGATTACATTAACTAGGTCAAGATAATGATAATGGGATTATGATAAAGAGTCTAGGCTAAAAAATCCTCAACGAGTTATCATGAGCTACAACTAGTGGTATGAATATCACCAAAACACCAAGGACGTGATGGAATACAGCTAGTAAAAAGATAATAAGGAAATAATTCATAAATAAATAGAAAGAATATAAAAAAAATAATAATGTAAAAATATAATAATAAATAGAAATAAAAAAAAAAAAAAATAAATAAAGAAAAAAATTAATATAAATAAAGAATAAAATATGTGATGAATAAAGTAAAAAATATAAAGTAAGGGATTAAGTACTAAAAATGAATTGAAAGTACTTCAGCTTACATTAGAGAGATAAGCCAACAAATCCCATATGCTTCAAAGAAAACTACAATAGCTACATGGGAAAAGGAGAAAAATACATTGTGAAAATACCTGCGTAAAAATATATTTATTAGGAAAATGTAAAGAAAAAAAATATTAAAGAAAGGAAAAAAGACATTACAATAATCTACAGGGAAAAGGGATATATTATTTGGAATCCTTTTTAAATTTTAGTAAAAAAAAATGAGTAAAAAAAAAAATTATGTTATTTTTTTTTTTAGGAGACTCGATGAAGCCGGGGCAGGGGAATGTCAAGCAGTATATATATATATATTTTATGGTTAATTATAAAGCGTATTAGACACTAAGAGAATATGTACAGCGAAATATAGCAGTGACAGGCTCGAGGACCGACGGGGAAAAACATGAGGGAGAGGGAACGTTTTACATTAAGACCCCTTAGATAGGGGAGGAGGAGATATGAAGGAACCCCCGGAGAGCGACACCCAAATTACAGAAAGGAAGCGGGGGGAACAATATTCCGGGACACCCTCCGCATTTCCCATGGGAGAGAGGAGGGGAAAGTAGTTTACCATACCCGAACCGTATTTACATAAGAGGATTTACCCGGAGTAAGGTAGAAGAGACCCCAAACTACCTGCCATCTGAGTAGAGAGGCGTGATTAAAAAAATATGAATATATACACTGATATGGGGTATTCTATTAGTTAAAAAAAAAAAAAATTTTAACTATAAGTTAAGCTAGAGTTAAAGCCTATTCTATTTTATATAACGAGAAGATAAAGTACCGATATAAAAGGTTACTTACTAAATAGTCGCCTTTATTATCCTCATTAATTATACTAAAGATCAAATGTAGAATTTTATTTTTTTTTTTACATTTTCACGTTAGACTGAAAAATGTTTATACCAGGATTCCAAAATAATATTACCTTTTACTGTAGCTTATATGTAGAGTGATTTGTGTAATTATTATTTATTTTTTTTTTAGATTTATTTTTATGGTCGGTTTTTCTCTATCTAGCAATTGTCAAATGTGACATTCTATCTCTTACACTAAGAATTTACACAATTTACCAGCATTCCAACAATAGTGATTCCTCCAGTCTTACCCCGGAGTTCAGAACAGTGCATTTAATCAGTTTTCCTTGCACAAGTGGACGATCTGTGGCATCTGTCTCACGCAGGCGAAAACTGCGGGCACACCACCTATTAAATCAAAGAATAACTAAAAAGATTTTCAAAAAATATAGTAATTAAATAAAGAAAATAAAATTTGATAATATAATAATTAAATAATTAATGTATTTAATAAAATAAATAATTAATAAAAGAAAAAAATAAAGAGTAGAAAGAATAAAATTAAGTATAATAAATAATAAATAAGTAAAAGTAAATATAAAATAAATAGAATATGTAGTAATAAATAAAAAATATATAATAAAAATAAATAAATAAGATAAATTAATAAAAAAAAAAAAAAAAAAAAAATTACATGACTTGAATCAAGTTTAATTAACAAAAATATTAATTTTTTAAATGCAATAATATATAGGTCAGCATATCCCGACAGATTGAGATATAAGGCATTTAACTAAAAATAAAACAATATAACAAAGAACTAACACGAAAAAGTAAAAAATATTCATTTAAAAATTTAAATTACAAATTAGATTTTATTATACAAGCAAGAAATTAAAAATAAAAAAATAAAAAAAAAATAACCCATTTTTAAAAAATTTAAAGAAATATTTGCTCTGTGGTACTATGGTCCAGTTTGGTTAACTATTGGAAAAATTCGAAAGAGCATAACCGTCTAATACTCCGAAAAAAATAGTAGAAGAACATAGCATAATGTGCCATGATATGTTAGAAAATTTTTTTTTAAACATAACGAAATAAACACGGAAGAAAACAGAAAGAAATGAATAAAAATAGAGTTATAGGAGCGAGAGGTTGTCTCGAGAATAAAAAGCACCATAGAAAGAAAAGAAAAATTTTATATTTTATGTCCAGAGGACGACGGGGGACTTTGTCCCCCCTCTCTGCCCCTCCGTCGGCTCGAACCACCTAAAAAGAAAAGGATATAAATAAAAAGAAAAAAAAAATAATCTAGTTTATCCAAAAAAGCGATAAATAAAAGTAAGAAGTGTTATTGGGCTACCTTTTATATCTCAAGCAGTGAAGCCTCACTGACATTGGTATTCAACCGGGAATTCAGCTGAAGTTATTCCATAAAATTGCCAAGGTGTAAATTGTAATAGCGAATAACTTATGTAAGTTAGTGATGGAATAAAAATATTAGAATAAATAAATTTTTTTTAGAGTTTAATCTCGCAAATGAGCCACAAAATTAACTGACTAATTTATCTAAAATCAAAAAATAGTTATTTAATTATATTACACAATGTAGGTTTTAGTTTCCTAAGTTAACAGTGCACTGAACTCTTCCGACGAACAATCGATACACACCAGTCCTCACTCAGATATAAATAAAGATGAAAAGTTATTACATCAACCAGGCACTCTCACTCACAATGTCTAGATATTAAGTATGACCATATACCTATATAGCCATAGGGTATACCTAAACAGAACCACTGAACGATAACCTGAGTAATTATTATATATATTAATATATAATATATTAAAAAAAAGGTGAAAAAAAAAAAAAAAAAAAAGGTATAGTAGGATAATATATAATATAAAGAGGTAGAATAAAATATAAATAAAATAAAAATGAATAATATAAGAAAGGTAGATAGTAAAAGACCTCACAAAATATAACCAGGTATATAAGAAGATACGGTAGGTACACAGGGATGACTAACTAAATAAATTAGGTATACTAAAGATAGAATATAAAATAAAAATTAAGAAGTAGTCAAGAGATAAATAAGTATAACCTAGTGTGTAAATAAGGTAAATAAGTATAAATATAAGATATATATTAATAGGAACAACAAAGAAAATACTAAAATACCAATAACCATAATTAAGTAAAATATTAATTATAATATATAATAATATGATATGGTATATATATATATAGATAAATATATAGATAATATAGATATATAATAATATATATATAGAATAAAGATAATATATATAATATATATTATAGTAAATAAATAATATATATAATAATAAATATAAAAGAATATGTAAAATTTAAATATGAAGTAAGTGATAAATATTAATATTATATATATATATAATTAAGATAAGATTATGATTAATTAAGATATATAATATAGTAATCGAAATAAATAATGAAGTAATATTAGCAAGCAATACATTGCATTTTAATTACTTCAAATTAAGCTTGAAAATACTGCTATAAATAAATGTAGAAATTGTTATATATTCTTAAGACTATGCGCTTTAATAGATTGAATTTTTAAAAAAGTTAAAATTAATACTAGTAAATGAGTTTTCAATTTATGATATAACTAATTTTCACAACATTAATCATAATAAAGTAAAGATGCATATTAAAAAATTAATATAATTTTTATATACAACAGTTTGAGCACACATGCATATTCTCGTAATAAACCATCGTATCAGTATATTTTTCCAACTCGCGTTTCGGAGGAGTGAATCATATTTCGTGCTCATATGAGATGGCCGATATGAATGATGTTAGCCAGATAAAATTAATAGAAAATGATTGCAAATCATTAAATGCTCTTACAAGAACACTCCTGTGTGGGCTCCTAAATATAGGTTGATGTGCAAATATTATTTCCGTTTTCGTTTTTTTTTTTTTGTTAGTAAATGATAATATTTATTTGAAATCTGTAGAAAACAAGAAATAGACTCGGCATTCAGAGAATGACCGGGATTCGGAATTCAAAAGCTCCGAATCCGAATCGCGGAATAAACCGTGTGTAAAAGATGATGTATCGAATTCGCGAATCGTTGAGAAATCCAAGCACGCACACTCGGGATTGCAGAAACGTGAATGATCGTGAAACGCATATACGTCGATGATCTCCGGAGGCTAGATGCTAGCAAATATTCGAAGATCCAGTGACAAATACGCACGGAACCATTCCGATGCCAGTCCATGAGCACGCTTTCGAGTGTGAGTTCTCGAATATAACACACGAATCTGCTAATAACCCATAATCATGAACATGCGTCAAGTCACTCGAAATATCCAGTAGACTCGATACTTCCATAAAACTATAAATACGCGTGACCTGGAGTTGACATGTCCTGTGAGAGAGCCAGGTGGGCTAAGAGTCAGTGACTTCGACCGTAGATAACGTCTAACATATAATAATGATATATTAGTGGGAACTGAGGTATAAGGTAGTGTCACACTATAGTCCACATCATAAAACTACGTCAAAGACTATACCGTATTATGTAAGAGATGAGTAGTAGTATAGTATACCGTGAAAGTTACATAGCTCAGTCTTAACTGCAATATCTATAAGTAGGGCCACACCCATACGCCGGGTGAGGCGTGCTAGTGATCACATAAACCGTCTACCGATTGTACGGCACCCCGTAAAACGTAGTGAGTATATATATATATATATATATCATTATATAATATATATATATATATATATAGGTAGTTATATATATATATAAATATAATATATATATATAGAATATATATAATATATATATATATATATATATATATATATATATATAATGATATAATATATATATATATATATGGGCAAGGGAGGAGAGACCAGGTGGAAACGCCATGTTGTACCTAAGTAACTGATATAGGTAGGGTGCGGTTGACGGTAGCTCACACTATAGGGTAGCTCAGAAATAATATCATAGTGTATACTATTAGGTGAGCTTAAGGCGTATATAGTACTTCGGTACTCACGTAGTGAGAATATATATAGCTCGGTGATATATATATAATATATAGCTAGGGCGTACGGCTATATACTATATATAAGTATATATAGTACTGAGTACTATATTATAGTTAGTTATGAGTACTATATATATATATAGGCATATAGGCGTGCTAGTAGTACTGTATACTCAGTGTACACGGGTACTATGATATAGTAAATAACAGTGTAAATATTTTTATTATACTAGGATACCCAGATACGTATTATATAAGATACCATAGTAGACTAGCCACGACCCGGTGCCGTACGTAACTCCTTATTCCTCTGATCGGCGCCGTACCCTAGACGCCGATGGACTGCCTGTACGCTATCAGCTCACTGGATCGCCTAACTATTATATATAGTAGTATCTACAGAGTCGAGGCGATAGTATGACAGTTATAGAACCCCCCTAATATAGGTCAAGCTCAGTAACTCACGAGGTTACTCTCACGAACCTCAGCTCCACACCGTCCGTACCCCGGTCCATTACCGCTGAGCAACCGCCAAAGTCACCTTATATATAACTAGTAGTGACATAGTACTTATGAGGAATAGTGATACCAGCACCCCCCGATAAAGTGATAAGCTACAGAAGCACTGGTCGAAGGCAAGTTGAATAAAAACAATATGGAGTAGACTGAATCACCAGAGGTGGACGCGAAGAGGAACCTAGCTAGGGGGTAGTCAGTAAAGAACAGGTCAATTAATACGATATCACTGAGGGGTAGCACACAAAACTGGGTGAGAAAGTGGAGGTGCGAAAAAGCAGAAAGCATAATAAATACTCATTCACTAATAAAACAATATAATGATAATAAGGCCAAGTATACAACCGCCTGTATAATAAAACGAATAGGACGTACAAGGGTATATATATTATGTGTCACCAGGACCATATAACTAGGTATGTATACCTAATAAATATAAATATTATAGTATAGGGCCGTGCCTAGATTACCACGTAACTGATAACTTAAAAAATTAGTAATTACTATACTCTATAACCTACTACTATTAATATTAATAATACGGAAGCTATAAGCTACGTAGCATTATAAACTTACTAAAAATATAAGCACAAATTATTAATAGTAACTCACTCACATAACATAATAAAGTAACAACCTAATCATATATATCTAATATATATAGCAATAAGGGTTATATTATAAAATATAAACATATATAGCTCATACTAATATATAACATAGAGCATATACAATAATAACTAATAACTATAAAAGCGAAACAATAAAATATATAATACTAATCACAATATATATAGATCAACGAATATATATAAATAAGGACCCAGGGTATAACTATATTACCTATATATATGAATATAATATAATAATAAGATATATTAAATATACATAATACTATATATATAAAGAATATATATATATATATAATATAGTATATATATATATTAAAATATATATATTTATAGAAATTATTAATATATATAAGATACATTCTTTTCATTTTCTTGATAATATATAGAGTAATAAAATATGATAGCGCGGTTCGCATACGCGTCGATTGCGATAGATTTATCGTACTTGTTTTAATTTATAATATTATCATTAAAGACATCATTTACTATAAAATATAATCTCATATATAATAAACTATATATATATATATATTATACTAGTATACCTATATTTATATATTATATGTATATCACAGCATCACAGCCCAGTATGGGTATATATATATGATATAGTATATATATATAATACAATATATATTATATAACATATATATAATATACAAACAATATAAATGAGTAACATTAGATGACTGACACTATATACTATATATAATGAGTTCCACCCCTATTATATACTATACTAAGTAATAAATACAACCCCTACTATCTGACTACTACACCTACTACAATAGGTATGATACTATATAGGGACGTGTGTATAAGAACGCCGTACTATATATAATATATATATATAATATAATGGTACATAATAATAATATAAATACTCAATCCGATAAGTACTAATCATTAGACCACGACCTATAACCTGGATATATCCCCATAGAAATAGTTAAGTATCACGCTACATAATGATAAGTATAGCATAGCCTATCAGTAGTACCCTCAAGTAACCTAACAACCAGAACTAACACCGTGATAGCCTAATGTAACACCCCATATACATACATCTCAGTATTACATACACCGTCGTATATCTAACTACCCTCCAATAAACTCACCATATACCTCCCGTATCACCCTCCCATTCAGGGGCGCTCAGAGCCTGATCGGGAACAGATGGGGGCGGTCCCACGAATTTTCTGCCATTACGCTTTTGGCGAAGAGAATCAGGTGAGGGACGGAGGGGAAATCAGGGACAATAGCAATTATACCAAAAGAACAGGCGAGGCGAGGCGAGCAGACCCTCCCGGGAGGGGAAATAGGTCCCTATCCCTGTATGTCCCACGAAGAAATAGCGAAGAAACCCACCGACTCATGCCACTCGGGGAAGTGATAACTACCCTGGCTGAGTACAACAATTAGATTTAACAAAACACCAATGCGAAAAATAGGATAAAATGTGAGCTGTAGTCAAATTATACTTAACCAGCTGGGAAAAGAGATACTATGTAAAGAATATTGAAGACATAAGCACGTTAAGTCTGAGGGTACACGAACACATCTGTGATAGAGAAAGAGCAAAGCACTGGGAGAGAACTAGTACTGAACAAAAACGGCCT
>JABUQX010089409.1:25000-36670 GCA_015478945.1 Trachelipus rathkii | reverse complement strand
ATATATATATATATATATATATATATATATATATATATATATAGTTATATATATATATATATATATATATATATATATATGGTTATATATATATATATATATATATATATATATATAGAAGAGAATATATATATATATATATATATATATATATACATATATATATATATATATATATATATATATATATATATATATATATATATATATATAAATATATATATATATATATATATATATATATATATATATATATATATATATATATATATATATATATATATATATATATATATATATTTCTTTTTTTGTTTGTATGTACAAGACCCACCACCGCTCACAAAAATAGCCACACTGGGCTGAAAATCAGCACCATTTGAGGACCCTGTCATAGAGTGAAACATATGTCAAACGAAGATTTGATGGGGAAATGAATATCTGAAGTCAAAAATAACAAAAATAAATAAAATTATACCTTGTATTATAAATAGTCCTAAGATTATATAACAAAATCAAAATGTCATTTCTTTTTGAAGATAAAGAAAATATAGTGGTTACTAAGCAAGTGGGAAGATTCGACAAGATATAGGATAATCTTTCAGAAGGTGTTATGGACCGTAAAGTAGGAAAATGACGACGGCGAATAGGGTCCAGCTGGGGACAATCAATGAATAAATGGCGAACAGATTGAGGGGTGTAAGAGTAAATTTAAAATTTGCAAATGGGAAGGTCGGTGACATGGTACCTTAGAGTGATATTGGTGTGGCAGATACGGAGGCGTGCGTTAATTATCTCGTAAGCGCTTTCGTCGGTGGGAGTAGACCACTCACCGATGATCGGCTTTATATTTCTAAGTTTGTTCTCGCTTATCATTCGTCCAGCGCTCTTGCCAATAAGATCGAAAACCTTGTCGGGAGCAGGATAGTAATCGGTTGATGGGAGGTAACCTTGTCGAATGGCATCCGGGAGATACCTGAACAACTCCGAAAGAGGAGGTGGCCATTGAGCCTTCTTCTGTCAGCTGTGATTTTATTGCCAGTTACCCCTACATATTAGAGGGGGTCCAACATAAAATAATTTGTTTATTACCGGGGAATGGAGCAGCCGAAGAAATTGTTGTACGGTGGATACCATTGTTTTTAGAATAAGGCGTTTTAGCGCTTGTAGCACGCTGAGCGAATCTGAATAAATGACATAAGAGTGATCTTGGTTGAGGAGAATAGAATTCGAGAAAAGGCAACCATAGCCATTAATTCTGCGGTAAAATTATTACAGGGGGAGGGGTGTGGGAGACAGCTGTGTCAGGAAAGACATGGGATGCGCCCAAACTATTCTCTGTTTTAGAGTTTAATAGTAAAATACTGAGTAAACCTACTATAGACTATGAAATGAGGGATGAGAATGATGCTTTTTAACAGGGGAGCCGGATGGAGCTAGATTTGGAAAGAGAGGTCAGGAGCCAAGTAAATCAGATGTGGAATATTGGCAGCCTGTCGTAAGAGAAAGGCAGAAGCTCTTTTGCAAAGGGATGTTAAGGAATTTAAGGATGCAGAACTATGTTTTGCAAATGGCCAGTAATTGGGATTCTGAGGAGGTATCTTCTGCAGAATCTCTGTCAGAGCAGACGGTATTGGGGGTTTGAAACGAAGATAAGCCAGGCTACACATAATGCATTCTCTTTCGAAAGAGAGTGGCATCACATTGGCTTCAACTTCTGCTCACCTAGACCATCAAAGGCTCCAGTTGAAATTCGATCGCCTCATTTTGGATGGATCTAATAGGTAATAGAGTTGTGGAGGTTCATGAAAAGTAATTCCACAGCCAGTCCAGTTTGATCGGATTAGGCGATGTAGAGGCGTAAAGACCGGTGATCAGCGATCCAAGATTTTGGAAGAGATGACGTAATAGGTCAAGCGAGCGATGACAAGTTGTTTTCAGGTATGCAGTGCGCATGTTAAGTGGCCATCTAGAATGAGTCCTGTGGTAAACTGACCTGTAGCAACAGGAATAGGGCGAACCAGTTAGAAGTTGTGGCCCGCTGGAAGAAGGTGCAAGTCTTTCGATTCTTTTTTAAAAGCACCATTAGTTTTGGTGGAGAAAATGGAAGCCATTGAGCCAGCAGCCCATTGTGAAATATTAATAAAGGTTGAAGTTGCTGCCTGAGAAAGGCAGCTCTGGCACCGGCTATGGCATATCAGCATAGAGAGAAAGTTGACAGTCGCTGGAATAGAAGTAACAATATCATTAAATCCGAGAGCAAATAGTAGTACACTTAAAACACTACCCTGCGGAACGCTTTCATCCCAGAGCAAAGTGGCGTGACAGAATAGAAGAGCCTGAACCTGGATAGATCTGTGTGACAGAAGGCATTTGATGAAAAGAGGAAGTTGTCCTCTGGAAACCAAGCTGAATGGAGTTAAGGAGAATCCCAGTTCTCCTTGTGTCATGTTTTTTCAAGGTCAAAAAGACACCAAGAACCATCCTGCCAGTTTAGAAGGCTTCCCGGATGTCATGGCCTAGTTTACCAAGGGGTCCGCAGTCGAACGATTTTTGCGGAAACCAAATTGGAAGTTTGAGAAAGCTTGACGGTTCTCCAGAACAGGGAGTAAGCGGCCAGAAACCATTTTCTCCATTAATTTACAGGAGGGACAGGTCAGCGAAATTGGTCTTTGGTTGTCTGCCAACTTCGGATCTTTTCCAGGTTTGTGAATAGGAATTACAAAAGCTGTAGTCCAAATAGATGGAAAAGGTTCGATCCAGATTCTGTTATATAAATCCAGCAAAATGCTGACGCCGAAGGATGGATATGACGGAGCATGATGCACGAAATCATGTCTGGACCAAGGGCACAGTCTTTGCTATTTGCCAATGCAGTTTGATACTCTGCAAGTGTAAAAAGACGGTTGTAGGTATGATCTTCCCCTTTCGGTGTTGAAAAGTCTGGTAGTGCTGTGTCAGTTCTCAGCTTTTGAAAGGCTTCAGTGTAGCGGAATGAACTCGAATGGCTAGCAAAGCTATAACCTAACGCATCCGCTACAACCGCAGGAGCGGAGATCGTATCAGTTATATCAGGCCCATAACGGAGGACTGTGAGTGAGGAGTTGCTGGAGCGGCGAGATATTTTCGTGCACCTTCCACACGCTATGGAAGGGGAGTTGTGGAGTTAACAGTCGATATGCAAGTTCGAAAAAATTGTTTACGCGTTTGACGATTAATTCGCCGAGATCTCGCCAGGCTGCTTTAAAAATAATCATGTTTGGGATGGTACGATTTTTTTTGTATTGCCTGTAGAGTTTCTTCTTCTCTCGGTTGGCTTGTGCGCACTCTTGGGACCACCAAGGGGTTGCTGACCGCCTGCCTGAGGAAGACTGCGGAATGCAAGCTTCCGCTGCCGAGATAACGACTTTCTGGAAGAAGCAAAATCAACAATCGGAAATCGGTTATTGAAAGGGGAAGAGTGATAGCTGTGGCCTGATAAAGAGGCACTCTGCTCGATCATAACGCCAGCTGGAGTTAGGTTTTAATGGCTCGATGCAAGCTCATTTAAAGCTATTGGGTAATGATCACTGCCGAATAAATAATCAAAGCGAGACCAGGTAAAGCGATCCATAAGGAATGGGAAGCAAAAGGAAATATCAATACAAGAAGAAGTGTGTATCTAAACGTTCATATGTAGGGAGTCCCGTGTTAAGGCATCCCAGGGTGGGGCTAGAGATCTATTAAGATCTTGACTTAGACGAAGGACAGAGTCACCTCTACAGGGGTGGCGGAGGTTGAAGTCACCTAGTATAACAACCGGAGTAGGGAGCTGTTTAAAAAGATAAGCTAAGTCGACCTTAGTAAATTTACTACTCGGAGTCAAGTAGATTGAACATATAGTAATGTCGATGGACAAGTGAATTCGTGCCGCTACTGCATGAAGTTTGGTTTGGAGAGGGACTGGGGAATAGGGGATAGATTTGTGAATGAGTATTCCTGCACCTCCCCTATCATTGTCACCTCTTTCTATAGAAGTTAACGGCGATTTATATTCGGATGGTTGAAAGAAGTCACGATGACATAGTCGAAGTTCCTGCAAACATATACACTTTGGTGTACATATGTTTATTAATTGAACAAGTTCTTCGAAATTAGAGTAATAGCCACGACAATTCCATTGAAGGAGAGTGGTCATGATGAGTTATGAATATTATGATGGTCTTTTAGAGACAATTGTCTCTATGTGACTAGGGGTAGTTTTGGTGGTGGGTTCGGATGGAGAGGGAAGGTTGAGACGTGAGTTTCGGCGAGGAGTAGCAACAAATCCTGAGGGTAAAGAGTAGTCATACACCAGAGATTTATGTTGTATGACCTCTTTTGGGAAGGAGTTTTCAGGTGTATTTGATGAAGAAGCTTCACCATGAATGCGAGATAAGTTGAATTCAACCAAGTCCAACTTGTTATGTGGGCTTGGTTGGTTAATAGAAGAGCATCCATAATGCTCATGTTTATTAATGAGAGCGGTATCAGTATCCGCTTGGCAAGCAGATTCAGAAATGTGGGAGGGACAGAGTTGTTTCCATGAAAATGGGGAGAGAAGGTGTCCCTAGAGGGGTATTGTCTTTTTGAGAATGTGTTGGGGTTGCGATATCGATTTCAATATGGGATTCGATGAATTCGATGAATTCTGGAGAATTTTCCAGTACTTCATCATGCGGGTGATTTTGGGAAATTGGGCAGTTTGATTGAAGAATGGGGACCTCTAGGTCTCCCTTCATGCCTCCAACAGACCCAGAACGCTTAGAGCGTTTGCGACGTTTACGTTGAACAGTTTTCCATTCACCTTTCTCGGAAGTGCAGGAAGCATTAGAAAGAGAATGGGTCATCACATCAAGCTCCATTTGGGAGCCGTTATCCAATTCATCTTCTAGGCCCTAGGGTATAGAATCCTTTAGAGAGTGCTGATAAAGGAAATTCGGGAGAAGAGTTATAGGAAGATTCAGAAGAGCTATAACTATCTTGTAGACTGTTGGATGGTTGGTTGGTGGGTTGTTCAATAGCTGGGATTGTTTGAGTACAATCTTTTGAAGCCTTTGCTTTTGTCTCAAAAGTAGACTTATGGCGAGGTCTCTTCTGAGTTGCATTTTTTTACGTTTGGGGTTAGTGTGTTTTTGTTTAAAAATTCGGATGCTCTATATTTTAACGAATAATCTTTAACTTGGCTACTATTCTTTTCTGTGTGTTTAAAACATCTCTTTTAGGAATTTGAGTAATAGTGGTAGACGAATTAATGGACAGAGAGTCCGTCCTCTGTATAAGTTTAGAACCTATTTGCGAGTGTGGGGACAGTGGTCTTGGCAGGAAATGTTTTCCGAATTTTGTATTGGATGAACCAGCTTTTTGGACGGGAGATTGAATCAAGGGCTACTTTTGTACTCTTTTGAGAAGTTGGTAGTGTGGGCAATACAGGCAAGACAGGTTGCAGTACATGTCTGAGTTTCAATGGAATTTAAGAGAGGAGTTCTGTTAGGATAGGGGTTGTGTTGGCAGATTAACACACGAGCGTAGGGAAGCGTGTAATTTAGGCGTAAGATTGATTTTGGATTTTCCGATATTTTTCTTGAGCTGGCGTATGTGCTAATCTCTCCTGCTCAATTTATGCATGGTACATAGCTCCAAAACCTCCTGTTCAAACGGGTAAGACGGGGCATTTGAAAGAAGCAGAATTGTAGGGTCCTCCACAGCTGCATTTTCACATGGGGTGCGAAATAACTGGCAGATTGGGTATTTGTCATCCTGTCCCCTACAGTATTTTCGGGGATGGCCAAACCATTGACATTTATTGACATTTGAAAGGCAAAACGTCATGGGTCGAGGATAAAACGTGCGAACACTGTGGCTTGTGAACCCTATTTTGACCTTTGTAGGTGGATAAGGGGTATTAAAATTCAGCAGTAAACGGGGATTTGGTTTGTCAGGAGTTTCCCGGCGAGGGGGAAATCTATAAATGTTTGTAACGGAAAATCTTTTCTGTTGGAGATTTTCCATAATGACAGCTAAATCTTCGTCTTCTTGTTCATAACTAATAAATAGTGCCTTAGATGTGTTTCTATTTCATCAGGAGTAGAAATAAGAGGAATATTTGCGAAAGACGTTAAGGGTGACAGAATGGAACTTTGATTTCGGTTATCTTGTACGAGAATGGACTCGTTCCTCATCAGCGTGACTGGAGGTCTTCACTCTAGGATTTTTTTCAAGTGGCATTACTGGTAGAAATGGTTCTGTGCTCATAAAAGCCTTTGGAGTAGTGGATCGCAGTATGTAATACATCGGGAATGGACAGGTCTGCTGACATTCTGGAGGGGGGCGAGCGTAAGGAGGAACGAAAGAGGACGAGGTTTACGGGGGGGGGGCACCTTTGCGGGATTGCCCGGGCGTTAGGGCACTGGGGTTGGTTTGGGGTTTGCTGTTGACGAATCGGTGAAATTTTGCATGGGACCCTCAGGCGTAGGAGAAGGAAGTAAAGCATAGGTACCAGGTCTAGAAGTAGTAGGGACCGCGGTAGGGTCAGGCTGGGGACCTAACAGATGGTAATTGTTTATGATGTCGTTTGACTCACCTTGGTTTAAACGTTATTTCATTTAAAGGCTTTTCCATAAAAAAATTTACCACAAACTTCATCTCCATGGATGAACAGAATGAGATATAAACGTAAATAACAGGATGGGTTGGAAAGGCGTATATTTCATAAGGAAGGGTAATCCTTCTCTCCACAGTAGGTCACAGTCCAGAGTCCCACACAACCACCCGGACCCCACTCCGTAGGGTGGGCTGTGGATGTGGCCTCGGAAGATCCTCCAAGAACTCTACGTCGGTGACCCATCCGCGTACCACACGGCACCTACAGTCTTCACGCAAGGCCTAAGATTATACACCAAAGTGCAGAACAGCCTCCATGAGTGGTTAGCAAAGATTCGGGTTCCCTACAATTGGCGGCTCGGTTAGAGGGGAGCGTAAATGACCGGTTTTTCAACTGTACCCTCATCCACGGGGAGGAAGTGTGGGGTGAACTGAAAACCCATGCGGGAAGAGGCACCGGATAGCCCATGGGGCTGCAATGGAAAAAGGGGAGGGCAACCTTATACAAATAATTGATGGGACTTATGGATGGGAATTCGCAAAAAAAAAGTCTGTTTTTCGCTCTAGGACACTCTCTAGATGTGTGTGGGTTCGATGGTGCAAGAAGGAATAGGTATTTTAGGGCTGTTATTAGTGAGGAGGAGGTAATGGGTAGAGTGAAAATGTTGAAGAATGGTAAATCTGTAGGGAAGGTATATGCTGGTATTTTGGTCGAAAGAGTGCGTCGAGTGACTGAAGGACTGATTGGTGAAGAACAAGGTGCGTTTAGGAGTGGTAGAGGATGTGTGGATCAAATCTTTACATTGAAACAAATGATTGAGAAAATGAGGGAGAAGAAGAATAAATTGTATTTAGGTTTTATGGATTTGCAACAGGCGTATGATAGAGTTAATAGGGAAGGTTTATGGCAGGTGTTAATGATATATGGTGTTGGTGGTAGGCTTCTTAATGGAGTCAAAAGTATGTATGACGATAGTGAAGCGTGTGTAAGAATAAATGGTGTCAATGGTGATTGGTTTAGGATTAATAGCGGAGTAAGACAGGGTTGTGTTATGTCTCCTTGGTTATTCAGTTTGTATATGGATGGGGTTATGAAAGAATTCGAGATGGGGATGGCAGGAAATGGTGTTAGAATGGTGGAGAATGGAGATGGGTGGAGGGTGCCCTACCTATTATATGCGGATGATTTGGTTCTATTTGGCGAATCTGAAAGAGAGTTTGAGAGGATTGGTAGATGAGATTTTGGCAAGGGTGTGTAAAAGGAGGGGCTTTGAAAGTAAACGTAAATAAGAGAAAGGTTATGGTTGTGAGTGGGCACACTCCTCAGTGTGAAGTTATGTTAGATGGTGAGCAGCTGGAACAAAGTGTATCCGAGTTTAAATATTTTAGGGTATATGTTGGTGAGAAGGGAACGGACGAAGCAGAGTGTAGTAGGGAAGTGGCTGGCAGAAGGGTGGCTGGTGCAATTAAATCGTTTGGTTGAATGTAAAGGGACTAAGTCTTGAGTGTGCTAGGGTCTACATAAGGTAATGTTGTTACCTGGGTATTGTATAGTTAGTGAGACTATGGTTCTGGATAAAGTATGATCTAAAGTTCAATGGTGTTCAGATGGACAAATCTTAGGGGCGTGCTAGGTGAGAAGAATTGATAAAATGAAGGAATGAACGTAATTAGAGAGTATTGTGGTGTGAAGAAAGGGGAAACGAGAGAATAAATGAAAGTATGCTGGAGATGGTTTGGTCATATGGAAAGGATGAATGATAGTCGGCTGGTTAAGCGATGTATAGTGGAGTGTGTGTTGGGAACCGACCGGCCTGGGAGACCGAAGAAAAGGTGGATGGAGTCAGTAAAACGAATGTTTGAATGGAGAGGAAAATGTGAGTTTTGGTAGAGGCGAGAAGAAAGGTGTATAACGAGTGAATGGCGGGATTGTGAAGGGGGTATGGTTTGTGGCCCACCTGGGCCAAGGGATGAACCCTTACATTGACCATCTACCATAGTTGAGGGTCCATCGCTGTCCCCATGAAGCTTTAGGGTGGATTTTCTGACCCTGCGGAGGAGTTCTCCTAATTAAATGGTACTTTGAGGGGGCGGTAGCTGGGCTTTTTTTCGACTTAGTCATGTTCTTTCTACTGCTTTTCTTTCCGGATGCTTCTTACCCACCTTACCACCCCATTCTTGGGAAAAATATAAGGAATGATAAAGAAAGAGAAAGAAAGAAAGAAAGAAAGATATATATATATAGTATATATATATATATATAGTATATAATATATATATATATATATATATATATAATATATATATATCATATTATTATTTTTTTTTTTTTTTTTTTTTTTTTTTGAGTCAGTGTAATAGGAACCCACCACGGCCTCACAAAGCCGGCCACATAACTGGGTTGGAAAAAAATCAACACATGGGCTGGTCCAGGAACATACATATTTCAAACGTCAAAAGAAGATTTGAATAAAGAAATGAAATATTTCAGTCAATTAAAAATAAACAAAAACTAAAAAGTAACATCCTTGCATTATAAAGTCCCCTAAGTAATTACGTAAAATAAATTATTATGAAGAACATTGCACTTCTTGTAAGAAACAAGAAAATAGAGTTTCCTTCTAAAGTGGGAAGATTCGGATAAAATATGGGATAATCTTTTGGAAGGTGTTATGAATCGTAAAGTAGGAAAATGACGGCGGCGAATGGAGTCTAGCTGGGAACAATCAATGAGATATGGTGAAAGATTGCGGGTATGATTCGACAAAATCTTGCAAAATGGGAGGGGGTTCCGTAACATATAGTGACTGAGTGATATTAGTATATGGCCAATACGGAGACGTGCAAGTATCCCTCGTGTAAGCGTTTTTCGTCGGTGGGAGAAGACCACTCCCCGTGATCGGCTTTATAATTTCTAAGTTTCGCCTCTCTCTGTAATATTATATATCATATAATATATATATATATATTAATATTATATATATATATATTATATATATATATATATATATATATTATATATATATATATATATATATAATATTATATATATATATATATATATATAATATATATATATATAATTTGGCATTATTGCTTTGAACAAAATTTGAAAACTCTTATTTTCAAAACAATGGATGTTTTTACATTACCCTAAAGTCAACAATTACCGATGCTTCTTAAGCCTTTTGTTGTAGGTATTAAGAAATGAAAAAAAACTTGCAATTTTCTTTTCTTTCTTTCTTTCTTCCTTCCTTCTTTGCCCAAGATTGGGGGTAAGGGTGTGTACAAGCATCGTGAAAAGAAAAGCGTAGAAGAACATTGACAAAACGTCGAAAAAGAAGCTCAGCCTTACCGCCCCCTGTACCATTAATTAGTGAGAGCTCGTCACAGACAGAAAATCCACCCTAGAGCATCATGGGACCGCGACGGACCCTCACTATGGTAAATCGTCAATTTAAGGGTTCATCCCCTGGCCCAGGTGGGCCACAACCATGCCCCCATACAAAACCCCGCCATTCTCTCCTATCATGCACCTTTATTCTCGCCTCTGCCAAACTCACATTTCTCTCCTTCAGACATTCGTTCACCGACTCAATCCACTTTCTCTTCGGTCTCCCAGCCGGTCGGTTCCCAACACACTCACCACTATACATCCGCTTAACCAACCTACTAACATTCATCCTTTCCACATGACCAAACCATCTCAACATACTTTCATTTATTCTCTCATTTACCCCTTTCTTCACACCACAACCACTCTCTAATACGTTCATTCCTCTCTTTATCAATTCTTCTCACACCTAGCACACCCCTAAGATTGTCCATCTGAACACATTGAACTTTAGATCTATACTTCTTATTCCAGACCATAGGTCTCACTACCATACAATTAACACAGGTAACAACATACCGCCATGTAAGACCCTAGCACACTCAAGACTTAAGTCCCTTTGCATTCACTAACGATTTAAATTGCACCAGTCCACCTTCCTGCCATTCACAACTTTCCTACTACACTCTGCATCGTCCAGTTCCCTCCTCATCCAACATATACCCTAAATATTTAAACTCAACACTTTTTCCAGCCTGCTCACCATCTTAACATAACTTCACACTGAGGAGTGTCCTCACTCCCAACCATAACCTTACCCTTATCCACGTTTACTTTCAAGCCCCTCCTTTCACACACCCTTCCAATCTCCTATCAATCCTCTCAAACTTCTCTTCGAATTCGCCACCACACAAAACCAAATCTCCGCATATAATAGGTAGGGCTACCTCCACTCTCTGCCATTCTCCCAACATTTCTAACACATTTCCTGCCATCCCCCACCTCAAATTCTTTCATAACCCCATCCATATACAAATTGAATAACCAAGGAGACATAACACAACCCTGTCTTACTCCGCTATTAATCCTAAACCAAATCACATTGACCACCATTTATATCTTAACACAGCCTTCACTATCGTCATAACATCTTTTGATTCCATTCAGAAGCCTACCACCAACACCATATATCACTAATACCTGCCATAACGCTTCCCTATTAACTCTATCATACGCCTGTTGCAAATCCATAAAACCTAAATACAATTTATTCTTTCTTTTATAGACTTTCTTTTATAGACTTTAAATGTAGCTGGAAGATTTTCCTCGAGACTTATTTTTATCATTAACTTTTATAATTTTGGGTGAAAATACTGCAAAGGTTTATTCAAATTTAAAATTCTGATGTTTCATAATTTTTCAATAATCATTATCTTTTAAAACAATGAAAAATAATGTTTTCACTTTACTTTTAAAGTATTGAGAAATTAGCTCATCCTCTTTGTTCATTTTGGGAGTATGTCTTTGAAACAAGAAATATAGATATATAAATAATTGTACGTTAGAAATAAATGACTTCTGAAGAAAAAAAACCATCGGCAATAGTATGTCTAAATTGAATTAAAATTTGCAGAGGTTAATTATAATTTCAGACTCCGTCGGCACCGAAATTCCTCTCTACATTTATTCTAAAGCCATTTAGTGCTTGAAAACCTAAT
>JABUQX010089409.1:0-15000 GCA_015478945.1 Trachelipus rathkii | reverse complement strand
TAGATCTCCAAATTTTTCTTGAATGCTTAGTTTAGGGACTAGTCCAAATCAGAGCTTTCTTTTTCCAAAGTGCAGAAGATGTTCCAATGTCAGTTCTCTTTCAAATAGTAGTCATTGAGTGTGGGTTTAGATACCTATTATTGACATGGAAGATCTTCAACTTAATATCAAACTTTAGTACCTAATTTTTATAGCTAATGCAATCTAATTATTCATACTTTTATAATTATTGTTCTAATTATTTATTTATTCATCTATTTATTACTGTACTTATTGATTTTTATTTTCTAAGGTGATGGAAGCAGGGCTTCAGAGCTGGAGTAAAAAACATTTAGGGGTGAAGGGCAAAAATTTTATATGCCATAAAATATTTAACACTTTTAAATTGAAAATGAATATGAAATAAATAATTGTCATTAAAAGATGTTTTCCTAAGAGCCCAGAAATGTTTTCCAGTTAGAGAACTTGACGGGACTGTCTAAAAAAGAAGTGATCGCTGTTCTACCAAAACTAATCAAGCTTAACTTCCCCAGACCTAACTTACACACCAAATTACTCTGGTCTACTCTAACCGATTTAAACTGACCACTTCCCTATCATCCTGGGATGGGGAGTCAGAAAAAATATAAATTGACTCCTGAACCACACTCCCAGAGTCTATATTAAAAACTGACTCCCGACTTGGACTTAAAGAGTCATATTGTTAAAACTGAATTCAGGGACTCCGCAACAGAAAATTTCATACATATATATAATATAGTAATATATATAATATAATATATATAATATAAATATTACATTTATAAATTAATATAATATATATATATATATATATATATATATATTATAATTAGTATTTAAGTCAATATCTCTATTTGCCTCACTTAAGCAAATCTGTATTTGGATGAGGGGAAAACTTATGGTTTCTCAAGGAAAATTTTAGCTATCGACTCCAAGATAAAAAATACCATAGAAAATGTTAAATATCGTGAAAAAGTTTTTTTTCTTTTAATATAAGGAAAAATTTAAAATAAACTATTTAAATTGGCTACAAACAAATGTCAAAAAAAAAAATGTACGTCTTTTATAATAAAAATTCAGTTAAGTTTTTCCAAATTTTTATGAAAAGTTTATACAAAATTGTTTTAAAGTCAATAGGAGTAGTTTTTTTAAAATAGACTCCTGACTTTTTGGGAAATCAACTCTCGATTCTGACTCTCGACTCCTCACCCCTTGAAAACGGCAGACTCCCGACTCCCCATCCCTGCTATCATCAAATATCAAAACTCTAATAAAACATACTCCCCTCGCAAGAAAGCCTATACAAATTACAAAAAAGCTGATTGGGAAAAATTCACTGATCACATAGAAAACAACTTGCCTCCTCTAAACATCAGAAACACCTCCACCCATAATAAAGCTATCCAAAACCTCACTACTTCAATTCAAAATGCTGGAAACCAAAATATCCCCAAAGGATACCTTAAAAAAATACAATCCAACCCTAGGTCCTGAAATAGAAAACTTATCAAACAACGTAATTCACTCAAATACAGCTCGATCACAATTATTTCGAACACACCAACACCCTAAACACCCAAATCACAAACCTAACAAAAATACACCTCAAATTACTTCCAAACTTTTCTCACAATTAATCTCATAACACTAACACCAGCAAAATGTGGAAAACAAACATCCTGAAAAACTCAAAATAATTCCCAACCACGCACACATGAATCCATCAAAAACCCACCTCGCTAAACCCCCAAACAACTCGCAAACACTGCTAAACAAAGCCACAAACCCACTCACCAACAAAATAGTAAAATTATCATATCAAAGCTTTCAAGAAAATAAAAAGCAACCAAACGATCCAAATAACTACTAAGGAACAAGAAAACCATAAAATTTCTTAAAAACTCTGCAGCCACAGGCCCAAACTATCTCGAACAAAGATCTCAAACACCTAGTTAACTTCAGCATTAACCCAACTGGTGCATATATTTAATAATAATTCTATCAGTCTAGATTTATTCCCCCAATCTGGAAAAAAACAATCATAATACCAAAGCTAAAACCCAGAAAGACCCGTCAAACCCCTCCTCCAACCGCCCTATATAACTATTATCAAAATTATAAATAGGCGCCTTAGAGAAGATTAAAGAGCCTTATCGAATATCTTATCAAATACTCCATTGGAACATAAATCAATTTAAGAGCATTATCGAATAGCTTATCAAACACAGCAACAAAACATAAATCAATTTAAGAGCATTATCGAATAACTTACCAAACACAACAATAAAACATAAATCAATTTAATAGCATTATCGAATAGCTTATCAAACATTATTGAAACATAAATAAATTTAAGAGCATTATCGAATAACTTATCAAACACAGCAACAAAACAAATCAATTTAAGAGCAATATATAGTTCAAACAAATCATCAATACTCTTCAATAAAACAGACAACTCGGAACCTTACACCCCCAAATCTACTTAATTAAACAACCCTGTAATTTCACTAAACAAAACTCCCAAAATCTTAGGCATAACTCAACACATTTAAATTTCACAAACCACACAGACAACACAACATCAGCAAACAAGAAATAAAATACACTAATAATCATAGTTGATACTGATATCACTATATAAACAAATTGCCACTCACAATCTACAAAGCCAAATTTACCATCAAAACAATAAATACGCCTCTCAATACCATCACAACCACTCCTGACCAAGAATAACATGGAAAATTACACAACTAACCACAAAAAACAATGTACTACTGAATTAATAACAGGATGCCCCATCCAATCTCCCAACAACATCTTACATGAAGAAACCAAAATTTTACCTACCTTATATGCAAACACTTAGAAATTATAGGCACACAATTCATTGATAAAAACTAGCACCACAACACCCATGTCACACTCCCCTCTAATCCCTAACCTACAAAAACTAAACCTTTCTCGTCCAATACAACTCTTTATAAACAAAATCCAAAACAACAAACCACCAAACAACAAGCAATCATAACACCTAACATACCACACACTCCTAACCAAAAAACTACTTAATAAACATGGGGAACCCCCAAACCTAACAATATGCAAACGAACATGCACCTGAAATAGCTCCAGAATTCAAACTTATCTCCAAACCAATCAATCCAACCCTGACAAACCTAAGATGAGTGCCACCACCCAAACCTACAATATATAAACACCATTCAATCTAACACCAAGCCATATCAAGCATCTGTCCAAATTGAACCTGCCCAGAAACTCTCACTTCCTTCATTAATCTGTCGCCTCTAACTCAAACTCAAGAACAATCTGGACATCCTCAGCCCTGCATGATCTATGAGGAGAACTGGCTGAGTCAGGTACCTTTGAGGAAGGTGCACCCCTGAAAGCAGGTTAGCCAAGGCATGAGAAGGATATATATATATAATATAATATATATATAATATAATAAATATATATAGTATATAATATATATATATATATATAATAATATATATATAAGTATATATATATATATATATAATATATAATATATAATATATATATTATATATATATATATTATAATATATAATATATAATTATAATATAGAAATAATTATATCATATATATAAATATATATAAAATATATATAATATATAATAATATATATATACCTATATATATATATATGTATATATATATATAATATATAATATATTACTATATATATATATATATATATAATACTATATATATACTATATAATTCACCACTTCTTCCCCCAAGACCTGGGGTAAGGTGCGTAATAAAAAACAATAGTAGGAAAAAGAATATCTTAAAAGTCGAAAAGAAAGCCAAACCTTACCACCCCCTATATATATTATATATATATATATATATATAATATATATATATATATATTATAATTAATATATAATTATATATAATATATATAATATATATATATATATATAATATATAATTTATACAATTTTTTTTTTATTTGTGATCCGAAGAAGAAGAGGTATGGGATTTAATTAAAGATGCTTATGGGATGAAGTGATAGTAAAGGTTAAGTAATAAAAAAGTGTGAGAAAAAGGTAAGTTGATAAATGTATCTTTGGTGAGAGTACCAGAAACACTGAGTAGAACCTTGTGGTTCCTTGCAAGGATTTAAATGACGGTTTCAAAGATTGGAGAGACCGAGGGCCAGAGTTTCTGGTGAGATTGACTCATAGTAGCACTAGGTTTTGTCAAGCAGTTGTGTGAAAAGCAAAAGATAAAAGAATGTAGAAAATGTTGATCTCGATATACTGATCAATCATTTTTGCATAGTAATCGTTTTGTAATTCCAAAAGGAAAAAATAAATTTGTTTTGTGAAAGTCAGGGTAATGCTGCCGAAAAAGTACGCTAGTAATGGCAGCATGAAAAAATGGTGGATTAATTAAAGATTGTGATAAAATGGAATGAGAGGGGAGCAGTAGAAAATGTTTATTCATTTGGCAGTAGCGGGCAAAGAATGTTATGAAAGAAAGTGGGAATTCTCCCAATACTTTTTGGTAAGATTATGAGATTGCCTAATCATACGACTGAGGGAGGCATGTATCTGTGTTTTGGAATGAAGGGAAAATATATAAACACTAGAGGAAATTTAAAGCAAGACAGCTAATAACACATTCGCAGGAGGAGGATAGATAACAGGAGTTCATGAGGGCAGAATAAGCAAGAAAATTTGGTGAGAGCTTGGTGAACATATGTTACTAAGAAGATATAGAAGAAGGAGGAAGATGAGGAAAGTGTAAATACTGTTGGTTAAACATGAGACCAAATAAGGAGTGCTAGATAACATACAAGGTATAGCAGGCATTCCAGGGGAAGATTATAAATGAACAAAATACTGTTGGGCAGTGAAGACAGTTGAGAACAAATAGTGATGAAAATGTCTAAAAAGTGCTCTGACCATGCAGAAATGAATTGTGAAGTCAAATGGTGAAGAAAATCATTCAAGCAGGAAACAAGTAGAAAGTTGTAGAGAAAGTTACAATTAGAAAGATACTGTATATAGATGTGTTCATATGGAAAATAATGAGTATTGATGTGAAAGTACTTAGCAGGGCTGGTAAAGCTAAGAGTAAGAAATGGAGTGATTCATATAATGTTCAGTATGTAAGTAATGGTGAATGTAGTTGGGTTGATTTTCTCAACTACAAGGATATTGAATGTATAAGTGAGCAAGAGAAGGCATTATTGGTAGGAAATTGGAATTATGAGAGTTTTGGAAGTTGAACTGAAAGAAATTGATAATTGGGAAGTGAATGACGTGTTTATGAAGGTTAAAGATAGGGGTCAAAGAAGTAAATATATCTTAGATTGGTGACTACTGAAAAAATGATGGAAGGAATGTATGTCATGATTGGTAACGAGAAGTTTGAGGAAGGAGATAGAGTTGATAACTGAAGTGCCTACTTGTTCAGGTGAATTGACAAGGTAGTGTTTGAGTGTGATAAAAAGAGAAGGATGGGAGCGTAATTCAAAAAATATTAAAATCGTCTTTTCAGTGATATTAAAAGACGTGTGTTTGTGATTCCTCCAAAACAAAAAAAGGAATTAAGAGATTAAAGAAGACTAAAATGTTTGTTGAAGAACTGTCAAGGCAATGGTATGAGAAAGTCGTTGAGGATTAACTGAATGTGGCTGTTAAAAAAGCAGCTTGAACCACATATGATTATGCTGTGCGTTCTAATGAGTTCTGAAATACTGTTATTTTGTGTGTGAAGAAAAAATGTGATTATAGGCGTCATAGTATATACAGGATTTAAATACTAGGGTGAATATTCATGTTACAAAAATATGTTCTATGACAGTATAAATATGTGTGGAAAGAGTATAAGTGTGCTGGATAATAAAAAAAAAAATTTCTGAAAGAAATGAAAAGAAGAAATCGAGAGGCTAATATATATATATATAGTAACTGTCGATAATCTGGTAGGTTATTTGAATATAATGTAGAAGCTGAAGGTCAATGGTTTGAGGAGAGTAGAAAATAGAAATAGTGAATTAAAAGGAGTAAAAAAATTATAGTGTATGTTGAGAAGTTACGCAGGGGTAAAACTTAATGATGGATTATATTACTGATCGCTTCTATGTAGAAGTGTGACGAGTTAACAATTGATATGGGATAATATATTAATTTTGAAAGACAAGGGGAATATATGCCTAATGCGGGGCATGAGAAGAATTACTAGATCACAATGATGCTGTGAAAACGATTGCATTCATTGTGAATGCAAGCATGTATATCTAGGCAGTGTTCAATCTTTTTAATTGCACCCCTCCCCAAGAATAAAAAATCATTATTCCATGCACCCTAAAAGTCCCCCTATCCCTTCACAGTATATGATATATAATATAATCTATATATAAAAATGCATTGATAAGAAAAATAGGTTCTCCTATAATATATATAAATATATAAATATAAAATATATATATATATTAATATATTATTATATATATCTATAATTTATATATATAAATATATATATAATATATATATATAATAATATAAAAATATATATATATATATATATATAAATATAATTATACCTATATAATATATAATATAAATATATATTCTGAAAAAAAAATACAGGGATATAAACCTATATGCTTCCTATATATGGTACAAATCTTTTGGTCTAAATGTAAACTTTCAAAAATTTTCAAAATAAACAATTCTTCTTTCATGATGATGATGATATTTTATTTAATATATTTGTAAAATAATAACATTGAGATAATTACATTAAAAAAATAAATGAAAAACTATGTATAGTTTAAATGCTAGACATGTAAACGGTCCCAAATTTTGAATTGGGTAAAATAGTACATGGCAGAAAAAAGAAAAAATACAATAATATCGGCATACATTATAGTTATATGTTCAAATACTTATGAAAAATCCAAAAAAATGCAGTTTCTTATAGCTAACTAGGAAAGGCTTATAAAAAGTTTTTTTTAAATATTTTTTATAAGGTATTCATTAAAAAGATATTTTCTGTTATTTTACCTACTTTACCACCATTTTAAATTATTTAAAATCTTTTACGTCTTTTAAATTATGTTGACGCCCTACCTTCGCCCAGTTGAGGAACCTTGATGTAAACCCGTCTCCATAGATTCATATGTAGGACATTACACTACTCTACTTGCTTTCTGGATAGATGAGCCCCGTTGTAACTAGAGAGAATGGCTCAAACCATTCATCTTTGGAATATCTCCCGTATGACCCCACCCTTTTTTTTTTTTTTTTTTTTTTAATTCCTAGCATTTGAAATAAAAAGAAAGATTAATATAGTAGAATGTTTAGTTACAACTTACATCGATTTTTATCCTATATTCATTTATTCAACAAAAATATAACATATAAGCGTTAAAATTGCAGTAACCATTTTCCCAGAATGACTTATCATTTACCCTGGTTATTTTTAACATTTTCTTACAAACCAAAGTGTCATATCCAAACATCATCATGCTTACCTTGATAACTTTTACAAAATGCCTTATTTTTGAGCAATTATCCGAATTAAAAACGAATGTAGAACTTATTTTTTAGAGCCAAATCCATGAAAAAACAATTTATTACTCGCAACACAAAAAAAATTATTTAAAACATATTTAATATACATATTATTATCTTAATTAACTAAAAAATTAGTTTAAAAGCATTCTTAACAGATACAGCTTTAAAAAATATAATTACAACCTAGTACCATAAATTTTGAAATTTAATTTTTATTTCTCGGCCTATTTTTTTTTATGTCCCCCTTACCATTTTACCGATATATACTATATATATATATATATATATATATATATAATATATATTAAATATATATAATATATATATATATATCTAATATATATATATATTATTTATGATAATATTATACTGTCTGCCCTGAGCCACCTCAATTGGAGGCACACATCTTCAGGAAAGCTGGCCACCGGGGCTCTGCGGTTCCAACAGGTCAAGAGGAAGATCTAGATGAAGTCGCGATGGCGTCAAAGCGAGCATCCCAGAGAGAGGCTGCTCCATTCCTGCCGAAATGTTAACATCTGTGCAGGTCGCGGACTATAACATGTCTAGTTTTAATCTAATATTTATAATGTAAAAGATTTGGTTGTGACACTGATCTGCTGCGGGTGAGTTGATTGCTTTCTGGACAGGTTCTTCTATAGTGGGAAAATATTGGGCGAGGGAATTTCAGTAGAATTGCTATGGGCGGTCTTGTAGGTAGGTGTAGTTGTGTAATGGATGTGAGTAAGCCAGACTAGGCGGACGGGAATAATTTAAGATCTATTATTATAGAATTTAGCTGTGAGGGAGTTTGGGGATTATTAATTCTAAGTCGGAAGGGTTGGACACACTTGGTGACAGGGGGGTGATTAGGTTTTCTGTTTGTTTTTTTGTTTAGAATTGAGTCCCACCATCTCAAGTGTGGAGATAAAGATGCAGTCTCGTCATTAAATGTTATCATATCTAAGGCGGTTTTGTTATTTGCTAATAATTTTTTTGATTGATTTGACAGTGCAGGGAACCATGCGGAGGAGGCATAGTTTATATGAGGTAGTTGTTTATAAGGTTTGGGGTTTTTTTTTTTTTTTTTCCTGTTTTCCAAAAAAAAAAAAAAGTGTTAGTTTTTTTTCCGTTGAGTTGATGAGATGTTGTCATGTGGGTGAGGACACGTCATGTGTGTTTAATAGGAAGTCCTAATTATTTTTGGGTTTTTCTTAATAGGGGAGGATGTTGTTCAGAACAAACTCTTGTGTTGGAGGATAATGATGCTTGGTCGATTTAGTGAGAGGTGAGATAGGATTTAAGGGACGGCTGTCATTCTGTGTAGAGTAACCAAGTTTCTAAATGTTGTAAGTTATCTTGTGGTGTGAAGAGGGCTATATAACGTCGATAGTTGGGGAAAATGAGGCTGATACTCATCTGCGTACGTGTATAAGTATTTGGATTGGTTATGTGAGTATGCTGACTGTAAAAGATGGAAAAGGAACGATTAAAGTACTCTGTTTTGTAAATTTAATGGAGTGGAGATATTTTTTTTTGGAGAACTTTAGCAAACTTTTTTTTGAATTTCCCCGCTTTTCACATATCTTAAAACGTTTCCCCCCCCCCCCGCCTTTCCATAAATGATGAACCCTGTAAATTCAATCTGTGTTAATGTATTGACATTAAAAACTAATGAATTGAATCTGTTGTAGAGAATCTTAATATACATATAACAACATAGGCATATTATAACTCATTCTGGCTAGAGTCAATAATTAGACACAAAGTGAAAGAATGAAACAGCATGCACCTAATAAAGAACAAAAATATCATAATGGGATGTGATTTTTTAATTTCCTCCTCAATGGGATTTCTGTAGTCAATAGACCATATTTAATTCTGTTATTTATAAATTGTATACTAAACAACTTTTTGACCAAATGGTCCATGAAACACAAGACAATTTGCACTTACTAATATTAACTAAACAATGAAAGTATGTGGCAAAAGGAGTTGGGGAGAATTTAAAGCTTTGTTGACAAAATAATACAATAGATTTAACATGAAATGTAATATCTGGCCCAAATGCTATTAATAAGGAAAAGATCTTAGATTTCCAAAATAGTAATTTTACCAAATTTCAAGACATGGTTCAGGGCATTGGACTGATAAAGATTTTTAAAGACCAAAACTTTTATTATCATGTGGTAATATTTTAAACAAATTTTTTTTGATGTGGAAATTTTTTTTTTTTCCCCCCAGTTTATCGTGCTCCCGCATTCTGGTGAAAGAGAAAAATCCTGTTTGGTGAATAGAGAAAAAAAGAAAATAAAGGAAAAGAAACAAATTTAAAATATTCAATTAATAATAAATATAGAAATATATAGGAAAAATAGAAATGAACTTAAACCAGTCTAATAAGAAAGATAAAGAGTAGACATGAAAATAATTGCAAGAATAGTAATAAGCACCTGGAAAGTTTTTTAGTTATATAAATGCAAAAGTAAAAAGGACAATGTTGTATTACAAAATTGATAAAATTTAGTGGAGTTCGATAAGGATTGTACAGTTCAATGCTCAATTTGCTCAATGTTTACTGAGGAAAGATTAGATAAAAGTTTGACTAATATTTCTGGTATGCATATAACAAAATAGACTACAGAATTGAATTGAGGTAAAATAGATACATCTTTACTGTACCATATTATCCAAGTAACCTGCAGATCCTAACTGGTATATGGCTAATGCCCAGAATCTGAAGTGAGGGAGTACAAAGTATTGCAAAACACTTATTGATTTAGTAATCATGAATATTTGTGAGTACAACAAACTGGAAAGAGAATGTGTTGCTATGCCTATTTTTATAAGAAAGGTAGTAAGAAGATTGGAAACCATAGGCGTTTGTTTAACATCTCTGGTTAATAGTTCTGGAAAATTACTGAAAGGTCATATAGAGAAACTATTTGGAATTACAGGTATAGACATTAGGAATATATAACAGTAAAAAGCCACCATGGACCTATCGAACTGTCCCAGTCAACCCACTACCCAACAATGCTCCTATTGCAAATCCACAAAGCACCCTAGGCTTGTCAATTTGTTGTATACTAACATAATCCACCAATTTGCTTAGTCAAAACTTAAGATATTTAAAGTATGATACCCCAAACCATCCACCTGCATTAATAACTAATTATATGGTCACACATGCCATCTTAAACATTAACAACACAATCAAATAAAACCGCCAATTTGGCTTCGTCAAATATATTATATGATACCAACCCATCCATAAACGAAATCTAACCTTTCTTAAATGTTGCATGCGAGTCGAACTCCAATGGTGAGTTACAAAAATTTAAACAACCTATTAGTGAATCATGCTTCCTTATATCAATGCATGCTTTCTCTTAATTCTTCTTAATTATGCCCCTGCGTCAACTGTCATGTCTACTATGAAAAAGTTTTATTGTTCTCTGTATTATCAATAGATATAAATATTTTGTAGACTGTATCATGTTCCCCTCTGAAAACGCTTTCTACAAAAATAAACATTCAAAACTCGCTTCAGCCTCCCTCATAGCTACTTACCCTCAAACCCAGAAATCAGTCCTTGGTTGCTCTACGTTGCACTCTCTCTAGCATATTGTATGCACTCCGCACAGTGTTAGAAAGGGTTAGGCACTGTCCACATGAACCTTTTGTAATTTATGAATACTATTACTGGACTCATTTACAGAGAGATCACCAGTTGATATTATATTTAGACTTTAGAAAAGCTTTTGATAAGGCACATAAAGCTGATGAAGTTATTGCAATGTGTTATAGGGTGGTACATGGTTGCATTAAAGTGGTTGTGAAATAAAACAGTATGCATAACTAAAATGGCATTAAGTCATCATGGGATAATAGTGCAAGAGTGGGCCACTATGTTCCTCAATAGCATCGGCCACGGTGACCTCCTCAGTTATACGTCAGCCGGGATGACCGGCCACAACCTTTTATTAGGAGTGTGATTCAGTCTAACTCTAGGAAAATTTTTGTTTTTTTTGCTCAATTCAATTAAAAGGGGGGGCCCCCAAACCAACGTATACTACAAGTTATTTAATTTCTTTAATCTAGAGTTTTTTATATATTTTAAAAATATACATACAATTCAGAATTAATTGCAACAAAAAGAAATTTCACGTTTTGAAAAATGAGTTTTTATTAACTTTGTTATAAAATGAAAATGTGAATGCATGTTAATTATTTCAGTGTAACACTTGAGTATTGTAATAACTAATGTAATTGATTTAGATTGACTACGACATGCTATTGCTAAATACAAGCGTATTCTTTGTCCGATTCATCATGCCACTAAATAATGATGAATGGATGAATCATTACCACCATTGTAGTATCATTTTTATTATTATTGACATTTTATTACATGATGCTTAATTTCTAATATAAACATATACTATATAGTTAAGTAAAATTAAAATAAAAAATAAAAATACAGGAAGACAATTAAAGAATCTCCTAGTGTCAAAAGATTTCCCACGAATGGGATGAATAGGCCACGACATTTTTAATTCTTATGTTATCATTAATTGAATTATTACAATTAATTTTGATAAAAATTATTTTCAAGTAAACACTATTTTGAAAATGATTATATATATACATAAAAGAAATTAACAGATGCCCATTCAATAGCCCTCAATGGTGGTCCAATCATCCTCCAGGAAGTCCTGAAGAGCTTTTATTCTTAAACTTAATAAAACTATATGTCAGAATTACAACCTTAAAGACATGCGCTTTATACCTACTATATGGCCTTGATTTCAGAAGGAAAAAATTCCCAAAAGTGCATTAGGGAAAAGTTGGGAGACGAAGTGGTCCAAGTCACCCCCACGATGCTTACTATAAATAATTTACACCAGATGACTTAAATGAGGTTTCTAAGTTTGCAGATACCAAATTGGCTACACAATAAATGAAATACTGATAATATATAAATTATTCAAAATGATCTGATAAACTTCTTGGGTGCAGATAAGTGGCAAAATGAATTTTAATAGTAAAAGTGTCGGATTCTTCAACAAGTGACCATAATAAAGTTTAAACCTACAATAATAATGCGAGATTGCTCCGATTTGGGAAAAAGAAAAAGATTTAGGTGATTATAACCAGTAAATTGAAAGCAGC
The DNA here is from genome assembly GCA_015478945.1 of Trachelipus rathkii. Classification (NCBI taxonomy): domain Eukaryota; kingdom Metazoa; phylum Arthropoda; class Malacostraca; order Isopoda; family Trachelipodidae; genus Trachelipus; species Trachelipus rathkii. The sequence goes on along the minus strand of JABUQX010089409.1, from coordinate 2,218 downwards.
TAATCCGTGTTTGGAAGCAAGGAATAAAGCTAAGATGCTAAGTATAATAAATTGCAATATTGTTTACAAGAGTAAGGTAAAGTTACAAGTAACTGCATAAATAAGCTATGTTACCAGATTAAAAGTATGAGCACAAGTTTGGCCCCTTATTTAAGAAAACATATGGCAGAGAGAGGCAACTTAGATCAACAAGGCATGAGGATTTCTGGGTTGAGCTATGATGAAAGGCTGAAAGAGCTAGAATGATTTTCTGTAGAAACATATTCCAGTGAGACATGAAACAAGTCATAAAATATTTACCATACATTAGGGTTCACACTGAAATTTTGATTTCCCTGACCAAATCCGCAAATTTTCCCTGCGTGTTCATTATTTTTGGCGATAAAATATCATAATCATTATTGCAGTCCTATTTTTAGATTTCAACATTAAATATTAAAATTGACTTTAGAAACTTTGGTTTTTTTATGGATGGAATTTAAAAAAATTTTTTTTTATTTATAATCGCCTATACCTTAGCCATATTTTGGTAATATCCTGTTGTTTGTTTTTCAAAAGTAAAGTTTTATTTATACAAAAAGAAAATAAATTAAAAGCTTACATTAAGGGCGTTGCGCGTAAGGATTCCTAACAACAAACTATGTAATCTTTCTTTGTATAATTATAGACATTCGATAAATGAAAAATCGACAATCATTATTTTTAATAACATATGCAAAAAGGCGTTTAGAATAAGCTCCGTTCTTCCCAAATTTATTGATTCTATCCGAATCAGCATTTTAATCAGCAAATTTTACAGTGAATTCTGGAAACAAAAGATTTTTGCAACAGATTTAACTATACCTAGTATAACTTGACCTAACTTAGGAAGATAGCGCAATAACAATCCAAGTTATAAAGAAAAAAAATTATTTGATTTTTTTCTTTCCCATAATCAATTTAAAATTTTATGAAATATGCAAAGTTTTTATATGCATGTATCATACATCAAATATGTATCAAAGCATCACAAAAATTGAAAACAAAAAGAAAAATTAAAATAGGATAAATCTAATTTATACCCGAGATAGCAGCTCAATGTAAAAAAAGTTTTTGTAAATATCAAGAATTGAACTTTCCATGCCAACCGTTCGTTATACACAAATTCATATAAAATGAAAATAGGCAGAATACATAACTGTAAAAAGTTAATTCTAACCAGGTGAATAGTAAAAAAGTTAAAATATCACCTATAATTGAGCTTCTTTTTTTTTTTTGGCAACTAAATAAGAATAATCCTAATTAACTTTTTTGTTATAATCACGGCACTTGGATCATGTATAATAGAAAAGATACAAATTTTTAAATAAATTTTGATACAACGCTTTTCTGTCATTTCATGGGAAAAACTCTAAATTTCAGATAATGTATTCCTGCGAGTAGTGGCAAAACCATTGGGCGTGAAAAATATTATCAAAATAAATATTGATATATTATATTTATAAAGCATAAAATAATTTTATTAATTATTTATCTAAATAATATGTTGCGTGGCACCAATCATTAAAAAAAAATTCTGCAACTCAAAAATAAAAAATCATAAAACTTAAGCTACTTACACACTTTTGGTCCTCCAAACTTATATAATGGAAGTAGACATTTTGGTTATAGAAAATTTTAACCCAACGATTGATGAATGAAAACGGATATTTCAAAGTTTCAAAAGTTTTATAAATCAGGATAAAGAAAGCCAGATATCAATGAATAGTAGTAGAGCTTCCTTCAGTTATTTCTGTGAAATTTTCAATTAGCACATGTACAGTAAATACAAAAAAAAATACAGGAAACACAAAGATTCCAATTTTTTTTTTTTTTTTTTTTTTGCTACGAAAAAAATTATAATTTTTATATTTTTTTCATCATACGAAACTTTTAAATCAATATACTACTAGCGAGGTTACATTTATGGTCTTAGATAAATGTTTTGTAAAATCAAGGGGTTTGCCGCAATATGGGGAACTGAAAATTTATAAATTTTCCCAATGCACAGAGCAAATTTTTACACCAAAATATAAATTTAACAAAAAAGTGTATCTGCCCCAACTTTATACTTGCTCCGGAAAGTTCATGTATTCACATAAATAATTAAAAACTTATATCCAGATTTCAGTTGACTTACCAAATTGAATACCCCCCCCATCCCACATAAACTTGAAAACAAAATTATTTCATCTCCTTC
>JABUQX010089408.1:15000-16063 GCA_015478945.1 Trachelipus rathkii | reverse complement strand
CAAGCACAAGATTCTTATCATTAAAGTAAATGCTGAATCTATTTTTTACTGAATTTTTCCATGCTGATACTGTAGACCCAATCCCTCAAATAGTTCTTTTTTCTGACTCTTTTATTAGAAAAAAAAATGCATCATTTTAAATATTTGGGATTATTACTGCGATGTCATTGATCTTTCAGTGGCTTTAATCTGAAAATATGGCTATAAAAGAAAAAGAAACTGTTTTCCTTCCCTTTATACAACATATATCTTCGCACATCTATTGCTTAAAATATCTTCCACTTTTATATTGTTATAATCATTCTCAAGGAATGTAATTTTAAGCGTGGATCAGATACGGTAGCAAGCCACAAAATTCTTAATCAAGTAAAGTAAAATGCTGAATCTAATTTTTTTACCCGAATTTTTTCCATCCTGATACTGTAGACCCAAGTTCTCAAATAGTTCTTTTTTTCTGACTCTTTTAAAAAAAATGCAAATCATTTTCAAATTTTCGATTATTGTACGAAGCAATTGATTCTTGAGTTTTAAGAGTTTTCTTCAATCAACAAAAATTTTTAAGTATTTTTTAGCAATTTTTCTCAAGAACTTTCCATTGTTTCTAAGCATTACAGTTTTTGAATGTCACTGCAATATGAAATGAGAGCCGTCTTTTGTTCAAAATTTTTTTAAAGCATATGATACTGGCTATTACATCTGGTTTGTATATCATGAATAAATCTGTGCTGTGGTAAATTAAATCTAGTTTGATATTCTTCATACTTGGAAATAGCTTGGGGCGAGAGATTAAAAGACCTACGATTTGTTTGCATAATGGATATATTTTTTTACGTCTCTTTGTTCAAATATGGCCATCTTGAGAACTAGTGTTCAAGAGTTAAAAAGCAGGGTAATTTCTGGAATCTGCTTCTGGTACTCCCTGCAGCCATATTAGGTGCGGTATCCCTTACTATAACGAATTTTATTAGCAGGAATATTGAATTCTTCCATAACATTTTGAAGACAATCACTTATATTAGATGCTGTGTGAGATACGTGAAAAGGTGAAACACGAAGAATAGCA
>JABUQX010089408.1:0-10000 GCA_015478945.1 Trachelipus rathkii | reverse complement strand
GATTATAACAAAATAAAAGTGGAAGATATTCTTAAGCAATGGATGTGCGAAGATATATGTTTTATAAAGGAAAGGAAAACAGTTTCCACTACTTAAACCAATTTTCAGATTTTTCTCATTTATTCAACAGATGGGGCAGTGAGAAACAAAGTGCATATGAAGATATAGTTTTAACTTCAGCTCTGAAAGTTGCATTTCGGAATTTAAAGAGAAAGACTTTAAAAACAGCAAAGAAAAAGCTCATTCCAAAGGAGAAAACATATATTGAAAAAATTGAAGATGTTATAAAGTAGAAATCAGCCAATATAAAATATGAAAACTTATTGAAAATTCAGAAAGTCCCTTACAATGGTTGGTCATCGAATAAAGGAACCTTTCACCATTTGGGTGTCCTTGCTAGGAAAATATTTAAGCTCGCCCCCCTTTCCGTGGAAAGTGAAAGACTCTTCAGAAATGGAGGATCAATTTATTCTCCTAAAAAAATCGGATGCATTCAGAAACGGGAGAAATGTTAATGTTTTGCACTACAATTTAAGAGTCATGCTTTGAATACAAAAATAATGATAATTTTGCTTCAAGATCCTGCTCTTTGCAAATTAAAGAGGGTCGTTTTTTTTAAGCAAAAAGAAAAAGAAAAAGAATTCTATTGTATGGACTTTATAAATGATCGTTATTATTTTCAGGGCTTAAATAAATAAAAGGTAATTTAACTAATTATTTCTTTAGGCAAAGATAAAATATAAGAGAATTCTTATAACATTAATTTATAAGGTTTAAAATATCTAAAATTTAGTTGATTTAGCAAAATTAGGCATATATATATATATATATAGATATAAAATATATACACATATATATATATATATTATATATATATATATATATATATATATATATATATATATATATATATATATATATATTATATATATTATAATATATATTATATATATATATATGATATATATATATATATATATATATATAATATATATGATATATATATATATATATATATTAGAATATTTACATTTATATTTATACCTTTGAATATATATTATAGTGTACATTTGATTGACCAACAAATTAATTAAAAGATATTTTAATTAATAAGTTCCCATTGTTTAAAGTAAAGAAGGGAGCTTATATAAAGTAGTGACTTTATTCCTGCGTCAATCAAATGCGACTCTCCATTTCCACACCTTAAAATTTTGAGTCACTATTCCCTGAAAATATTCCTCGGCGGGTGTCTTTATCTTGTGATGTGATTATATTATTTTAAATTTTGTTTTATAACATTTTAAATTATATTTTATATTATTCTTTTCATTTAAATAGGTTAGGCAAACTCAGTGCTTAAAACTTTTATATTATATTTGTGAAGTTTTCCATTATACTTTATGATGTTAAATATCGACGCCATTGTATCATTAATGGTTCTGTCGCCTGCCGCATAAATTATATTGTTTATAATCCATTTGGTAAGTGATTATATTTCATATTGAGCTTCGTATATATATCTATAGACTAATAAATATAAATGTACATATGATGCTCATGATTGTTTACAGAAAATATTTATGTATCAATATTCAGGACTTTTCCCTTTCTTTTTCTTTACTGTAGATGCGTGTTGGCCCTATATCATATTGTAATGATATTGTATTTATAACGGCTTTTTAAATTTTGGAGTAATAAAATAATTCGAGTAGTTTTGGAATGTTAATTAAATAATAAAGATAACTAAGTGCATTGAAATAATTCTTCTATTAATATATTTCATGTTATAAAAGGTGAAATAAGGAATTAAAACTATCTAATCACGATTAGTATGATTACCCTAAAAGCCTTGTCTACAGACGAAATATAGTCGTAAATATGGCGACCTTATAGCTTTTTTTCTCTTGTCAGATGTCTACATGCTTCCTTATCTTCGATAACGCTTGCTAAAATTTTGTAGAAAAAAAAAAAAAAAAAAAATTTTTCTTTATATTTTTTTCATACAATAGTGGTGACTGCATCGTCCTTTCTACGATCTTCATTACCGACCCCCCACCTCATCTATTAATTTACTTATAAATTAATATTCAAAGAAAGTAGAAAACTGCGTATTTCTACTAACAAAAGCAATTCTTAAAAATTGCCATCGAAATTTTCATTCCAAAATAAAAACTCCTCTAAAATTAGAAGTCGTTATAATTGCAATTTATTACTCTAAAAGTTGTGTAAATATAAATTTTATATATACATGATTTACATATGATTTTTACTGACTACATGGAGTGAGAGAGAGTTGCTGTACGAGGTTCCATTCGTGAAAGTAACTACTCCGACTACGTCACCATCACTACCATGAAGACCGCCAATATGAAAGTATAAAGCCACACCTTTCCTTCGGAAAGAAAAAAAAAAAAAAAAAAAAAAAAAAAAATAAAAAAAAAAAAAAAAAAAAAAATGCTGTATCTCCCAAGTCAAGGACTCCCTTGACTAGAAATTATAAATAGAGTCATCCGAAGATTAAGTGACTCTCTTAGCTACTTTATATACAATTATTATTATTATAAATAATACATAATAATAAATATAATATTAGAATTGAAAAAAATTGTTGGCTAAAATTAATCCAGCAAAATTGTTGGTCGATCTCCCTAAAGAAAGAGCCAGCATTGCTGGTCATCCGACCAACAAACCCACCAACCAACAAATCATCCAACCAACAATCCTTGGTAATATTAATAACCAACAAATGAAGCAAATTCTTTTATGCAAATAATAATAATAATAATAATAAATTATTATTATTTATTATAAATAATAAAAGAGTTCAATGAATTCACGAAAATTGCAAACGCTGCGATGTTCATTTTTTGCTGATGGATTGCAGATTTGAGAGTACAAAGTTAAGAAACTGACCCACTTTGATTACTTGTAAAAAAATTTTTACTCTTTAAGGCGTGATATATTACTATTATTATAATATATATATATTGTTAAATATAAAATAACAATAACTACATATAGCACCATAATAGAGAGTGCTGTATTACAAGTATATCATTATTACAGTGAAAATATCACACTTAAGTTCTATAATATCTGTATATACTATATATTATATTATAATATATATATACCTATATATATATATAATATATATTATTATATATATATATATATATATATTATATATATATATATATTATATATAGTATATATATATATATAAAATATATATATATATATATATATATATATTATATAGTAATTATTTATATTATATATATATATATATATATATATAGTATATATATAGAGAGAGAGAGAGAGAGAGAGAGAGATAGAAAATTTTTTTTTTTCTCTCTTTCTTTTCTTTTCCTTTACAAGGGAAGAAATCGTGAGGAAGGAAAGAAAATCTGTATTCTCATAAATAGTAGTAGGAGTTACTTTCCGGAATAAAAAGAATTTTCTCTCTTCTTTCTCCAACCTTTTTCCTTTCACATATATATCATGTAGCTTGTATATATATGGTGAGTAACCTCCGAACCTTTTTCTTCCTTTTTAACCTTTCCTAATCCTATATATAATAATATATAATTTCTAACTATACTTATATTATAAAACTTATACTAAGGCGAAAAGAGAGGAGTAGGAGGCAGGAAAGAAAAAAAAAATATTAAATTTTTATATATATATATATATATATATATAGTATATATATATATATTATATATAATATATATATATATATATTATATAATATATATATATATATATATAAATATATATATATATATATATATATAATATAATGTCATATTCAAAACTCTTTCACCGAGACTTGAGATCAAAGACATGAGACTACTGAGGGTAGCTGCTACTTACTACTACTACCACTACCATAACTACTACTTCTGCTGCCAATACCCTCTCTTCTGTGAGCGGTACCGATACTATTCCAAGTACAGCGGGATCAGTGGCTAATGGTGCTCTCCAAGCTCCGCTTGGAGGAGCCTATGGTGGTATCCCTTCGCAAGTAGTAACTACCTCGACTCCATACAACATACCATACCCTTATTCTTTGCATGTACCTAATACTATGGCTGAAAACAGCATGTGCATGGGGTTCCCCCTACTTCAGTAGCTAATATAGGGACACTTTCCTATCCTTATACTTATAATGCTATTCCTACGCCTTCTTATAACGCTTACTTAGGTATGCCAGGCACTTATCAGTATTATCAGCAACAGCTAATTCCCTCTGCTCTTCCATCCTTCCCAACCGGTCCTACTGCACCTAATAACCAACCTATTCATGGACCTCACCATGAAAATGTGATTCCAACCCCCGGCAACATTCACCGGTTCTACAACTCGAGGTACCCCGTTCCGACGCTTGAAGGGTATGACTCTAAAGGGGTTTTTACTGGGGTATCGGTTAGGAAGTGGCTTTCATGCATGGAGGATTATTTTAAAGCAGATGGAATAGATACTGATGAGAAAAAGTTAGCTTCTTATTCAAGATATGTTGACGCTAAGGGTTCATGTAGAGAATTTATGAATGAACATGCAGAACTGAGGTTCGCAAAAACATGGAATGAGTTCGCAAGAAATCTTTTAAAAATTCTTGATCCGCCTACGGCCGAATCTGCTTTTAGTACTTGCAACGTCATTGATCAAATAAATTGGAATCATAATAGTCCTCTCATCTCGTATGCCACAGAAGTTTCCAAGGCAGTACTGGAGTTTGAGAGACATTTTTATGCACAACATGGAGAGAAGCTTTCAGACAAATTAAAAAGGACATTAATATTTTCTAAAGTGTACAAAAATATTCCTAAACACTTTCAGCCGAAAGTTATTGAATATTTTGACGCAAATTTGTCTTTCACCTCTCAAATTGAACAGTATATAGCAAAAACATCCAATGCTATTTCTAAACCTTTTCAAGGAGGATCATCCAACCCTTCTCGACATAGTCAGAACGTACGCTCATTTCAGGCAGAATCTCCTTCGGAAAATTCTCAAGTAAATGATGCCAGTTCCAATGTGAGAAGAACAGTAAACAAACCCATATGTTACAGATGCGAACGATATGGGCATAAAACTGACGAGTGTCGTTATAGACCGTACTGTTCGAATTGCATGGAGTATCATGCAAGAGGGACGATAGACGCGTGTAGAGGCTCTTCCTGGGATTATCAGAGTCCCCGAGCGTTAAAGAGAGTCAAAAATTTATCTCCTGATGGAGGTAGACAGAGAAATCAGGCACAGCAGACACAGGAGAGGGTTAAGAGTAAAAATAATGGAAGGAGGAATAATAATAGGAATGGAGGGAGAAGGGAGCAGAAGGGAGGTAACTCAGTTGTGCATAATGCTTCTCGGGCTTCTCCTCAAGCTTCTTCTTCTTCTTATAACCAACGTTTCACTCCTACTTATGCTCGCTCTCAATCTTTCAGATCTCCTAATGCACCTCAATCTAATTTCTCTTATCCTTCCACTTACTATAACTCACGCATGCCTCAAAGGAATATGACCGCTCCTACTAATAACCGTCCTTATTATAACTCTTATAATAATTATAATAATTATAGTAGACGTCAAAATATAAACGCTATGAGTGATATGCATGATAATAGGATTCCTTCGGAAAACTATGATTACTCCCCCGCGCCTATATACCATTCAGAAGATTATAATCGGTCATATTATCCTCCATATGATAACAGAACGAGGAGTCCTCCTTCTGAGGACCCCCCTTTTTACCAGTAGTTGGATATTCTCCGGCTCCGATATCTGACGAAAATTATTCTTCAGGAGTCTGTCAGAAAGACTTCGTCCCTTCTACTACCTATTTTCCTACAGAAATCTCTGCTCTATTGGTAGACGATGATCTTTCTGTCCCTAACTCTTCTAATATATTTTCCACTTCTTCTTCCAGGAAGAAGGGGATTGTATATAGTTTGCCTATACAATTAACTACTAATAATGCTGACGTATGTGCTTCCACAGAGGCTTTGGTCGACACCGGAGCGACGAAAAGCCTGGCTAAATACAATTTTTATAAAAAATTATGCATGGCTTTACCTAAGGAAGATAGACCAAAATTATACCCTGCGGACTTAATATTAAATTCCATTTCTGGCCAATCTTTAAAGATTTATGGTCTTACTGAATTAAATTTAATATTAAATGGGAATTTTTATCTTGCACAGTTTTATGTTGTAGATAACAATACGGCATTCACTCAAGATGTATTGATTGGAACCGATGTATTAAAAGAGTTGCCAATTTTAATAAATGCTAAGCATGATACAGTGCATGTATATAATGACTCTGGAAGGAAAGTGCGCGATATACCGCTAGTTATAAGTGCTATACGTTCTTATTCGAAACGTTTCATACTATTATCAAAACAATAAAGAGCACCAATCAATACATATTGAGAAAGGCAAGCCGAGCAGTAAGTCTGCGATTGATGGAATAGCCACGATGACTCACTCTCGCGAGTGACATAATACGCACAACGCTCAAATCTCAAATGGATTATATAGATGCTAAGACTCCAAAGATTATAATGTTGTGAAGAGTAGATGAGATGCTTTCGCGATAAAATAATGCGCCTCTTTACTCTCTGCACACGTGAATCATCATGAGCTGTATCAATGAGCGCGCACTCTCAATGAATGTCGTGGCCGCGCGGCCGAATGGCGGGCGCTGATCGGAATATATAACGAAAGTAGCTAATATAGATAATATCAACGCAAACTAAGTAGTGCGTTGACTAGTATTAACGAATAGCTACATATAATAACGATGATCTCGCAAAGGTTTGAATACGCACCGTGTGCGGAGAGTCGAACGAAGTTTTACCACCAGCGCGGAATCTTTTCTCTAACATAGCTGTCTTGTTTGCGTGAGAAGTTTGCAATAGTGCATGAATACTGATAGCAACACACCTCCGAAGACTAGACATGTTTAAGCAAATTTAAAATTACAGTCGAAAATCCTTACTCTACGAGAAGGTCGCCTAGGCGCCGAAAGTCTTAGGAGTATCAACGACCTCCCGAGGGCATCATATAAGCAATTCCTACGATATCGTTAATAATTTAACGGTTACCCGATAAAATGATCAAAGTCTCGCGTACGACGCGTTACGACGAGTCTTCCGCGTCAGACAAGACAACAAGTTTCAACTACGGTCTCCTCTACTCCGTATGCAGATAATGGAATTTATAGAGAACGGATTACTTCTAGTGAAGAGAGTTATTTTCAAGAACAAAGAAAGTATGTGTGGAACATATCGGTAAGAGAACAGCAGCACTCAACAGGATAACGGGACTATTCTTCAAGATTCTACAAATCGTATTGTTCACACATAATTCTGTGCCTGTTTAATATACTGCTCGCCATCTGGAGCTCACTCCAATCAGATCAAGGAGTATTAAAAAACAGGCAAGCTTATCAGAAAAGAACTGCACATGCTTACAAGCATTTTATGATCATATCTCCTCCTTATTCAGTTCCCCAGAGCTTCTGCAGTCCTCAAATTGCCTTCCAATGTTCTCATTGGCTGGGATTGAAAAGATTACATGCGGGTGCATGGATGACGGACACGGGCTATCTCCTGATCAGTTGAATAATTATAAAATAATCATTATGCACGATGCTTATAACATTATCCTTCTCAACTTCAAATAATAGAAGAGAAAGAAAGTCCAAGATTTTCCAAAACATAGTCCCCATAAAAGTGGGAACACAGCTTTTGCATCAGTTTAAAATTTCCTCCGAAACTACTAATTGAGATTGGACCTTACATGTCTAATGCTGACCTTTACGAAAGATGCAATATAGAGTTTAATTATCGGGACAATATTAAATAATGTTGAATTGTCCAGGAATAGACATTTATTCCCATAATTTCAACAGATGATTCAAATTTAGACATTACATGCCCCAGTACCGTTCGCTGGGTTACTAATAAAAGCCGATTGTTGGAAAATAAAGCATGAAAAATCATTTAGTGGTAGGATTCTAACCCGATCCTCTTTTACAATCATCTTATTCGTTTTAATGGAGCGTGCCACGGCCATAAGGATCATCTAACAGGAGCTCAAATAGAGCTACTGATACAAAAATGCAAAAGTACAGATTGTGATCAGTTGCCTAATTCTCTTTTAAATTCATCTTTTGAATTACCTATGCCTCAACTCACTCTTCAAAGTGAATCAATACGTTCAAATCCTCTTTTTAAAGCATATTTACAATGTAGAATTCCTGGAATGTACTCTAATGATATTTCAGAAGTACCAAATGTTGAGATAGATGATGATCTATCATATAAAGTGTACTCTTCTTCAGCTGTTCGGATTTTGCCCTATTCTAGGTACATTCTTCCGGTCAAAGTTGAGTCTGATATCCATGCTTCTCCTCCGGAGAACATAGCTCTCATCACAGAAAGTAAAAATGATTTCTTAAATTCAGGTACACTCTTCTTTGGTAATACGTTGTCTACGTGCACTGACGGTAAAATATATTTGGAATTAGTAAATTTAAGTGCTGATACTATTAACTTTGAAAATCACACTTATCTTACAACAGCTTCTCCATTACTTTACAAGCAAAATGAAGCCTCTGCAGATAATGATTTTATAAATGCAGTTACTACTTCCAAAAATCTTTCTGACTCTCAGATTAGAGAAGTTTACCGTGAAATATTGCTTTCAGAGTCTAGTAAAGATTCTAATAAATATGTATTGAACAATACATCTCAATTAGAAGAGATGTTGACCTTTTTAGTGAAGAATAGAGATTCAATTGCTTTGGCCGATGATCCTGTTGGACTTTGTAAATTGAATAAATTTCCTGTTGGACTTTGTAAATTGAATAAATTTTCCATTAAGCTTATAGAAGGTAGTCCCCCATATGTCTACACCAGGCCCTATAGATTGCCGCACAAATACCTGGAAATCATTGATGAATGGGTAGAAGATAGTTTAGAGAAAGGATATATTACTCCCAGTGTTTCTGCTAGTTCGTCCCCACTTCTTCTTATACCGAAAAAGACAGGCGGAAAAATGAGAGTAGTGGTGGACTATAGGAAACTCAATTCTTTCACCATTCCAGACCGATTTCCTCTGCCGAGCATTGCAGAAAGCTTGTCGCTCATAGGCAGCGCGCGCATCTTCTCCTGCCTCGACCTCCTTAGTGGCTTTTCACATCTTAGCGTCTCTGAGGATTCTAGACACCTAACCGCCTTCTCTACTACTAGAGGACATTATGAGTATTTAAGGATGCCACAAGGCACGACGAATTCGCCCTCTGTCTTTTCAAGAACAATGGAAATGGCTTTGTCAGGTTTGCTAGGTGTTGTTTGTCTTTTGTTCATAGATGACATACTAATTTTCAGTAAGGATATCCCTACTCATTATTCACACCTCTCCAAGGTCTTTAACGCCTTGAAAATAGCCAACCTTAAAGTAAAGCTTGAGAAATGTTCCTTCTTTAAGAGCAGTGTCACCTTCCTAGGTTTTCAAATTAGTGAAAAAGGTTTATCTCCGGATCCAGTCAAACTAGAAGCTTTAAAAGGTTTCAAAATTCCTCAGAATGTCCATGAAGTAAGAGCGTTGCTTGGGTTCTATAACTACTTCAGAAATCTCATACCGAGGTTTTCAATAATTACGCAGCCTCTAACTCTGTTATTAAAGAAAAATGTTCCATTTTCTTGGCAGTTAGAGCAACAGACCGCTTATGACACTCTGAAGAAACTTTTACTTATGGATCCTGCTCTTTCTTTTCCCGATTATACTACTAAACCTTTTATATTAAGTACTGATGCGTCTTCTTACGGCGTCGGTGCTGTTCTTTCCCAATTAGATGACAATGGTAGAGAAAAACCCATTGCTTTTTCATCAAAAATGATGAATAAAGCAGAGTTAAATTATAGTGTTACGGAGCAAGAAGCCTTAGCTATAGTACATGGTCTTATTAAATTCAGAACTAT
>JABUQX010089407.1:35000-40000 GCA_015478945.1 Trachelipus rathkii | reverse complement strand
CAAAGAAGAAATTCAACCATTTTCAGGATATTAGAATATGGCACATTTTTAGCTTGAAAGTGCGAAATGATTTCGACCCAACAATCACCAGGAGATGTTTTCTTTGAATTCCAATTGTCCAACATTTCTGGGGTCACATACTGTTTAACGAACACATATTCGTCATAAAGTGCAGTCTCGTCTATTGTAAAGGTAGGGATGAGTTCGAGAATAAACTTAAGAGTTTCTGCTACTTCCTCCCAGCACGGTATTCTCTTTAGTGTTACCCAAGTAAATTGTTTTAAGTTTTTAAGTGGATTGATCCATTTAGATAAATAATCAAAGGCAGTTTTGTAGAATGTATGAACATACTGTTTAAATTTTGCAACTTCTGATTCCAGGCCTTCTCTTACCAATTTTTGAAGAATCGTTGTTACAGCTAATGGAATAAAGCAGTCTTCGCTCTTAGAGGCCATATTATTTTGTAAATCATTTAATGCTGACATTACTTCGAAAATTGTAATTGTATCCCCTTCAATCTTTTCAATAGTCATGTGAAAAGTGGACGCTTGACTGTGGATAAAGTAAAGCCATGCTTCAGATAAAGGATTTTCAAAAAATGATTTTATCACAAAAGGGCATTTTTCTTGTGACTCAAAAAATGATTTTAAGGGGGCATACATTGTCAGAAGACGTTCAACCGCAGGGAGTAGAGCAAGCCATCTGGTTTTGCTATATCCTAATATTTGCTTGTATTCTTGATTAACAAATTCACAAAATTCTTTAAGTTTTTCAACTCTTACTGTGTATATATAGAAATGAGAATATATTTTTGAAACGATGCCTTCAATATCAATAGGAAGAGCATCAGCAGCTGTCTGAATAGTGTTGTGAATGATATGAGCAGAACATCCTATTCCAACTAAACCATGTCCCAAGTCCTCCTTGAGTTTTGTAAAAACATTGTTAACGCCCTTTCTAGATATACCCCCAAAATTGCAATTAGTATTATCTGCGCAGAGAGCTATTGTTTTTTCTTTTGCATTCATATTTTTTAAGCATTCAATTAAAAATGCAGAGATTGTGTTAGATGTTTCCGAGGGCAATGATTTTACTTCTAAAAGTTTCATCTGAATCCCTTTAACAGGTTGGAAATATCTAACAAGTACTGGGAATATTTTTATGTCCTTGTGATTTGAAGCGTCGGTCATAATCGAAATAAAATTGGCTTCTCGAATATCAGTCTGCAGTTCCGATATAGCTATTGGAGTAAAGACATTTAATACAATTGCCTCCGCTTTTGTACGGGCACATGTAAACTTAGGGTCAAAACAAGTCTTGATTAATTTTGAAGAGCAATCCATAGATTTGAAAGATTGATTATGTTGCACTAAGTGATAGGCAAATGCTCCTTCAGCCGCGGCTAATTTAAGTTCTTTGTCACCAAAAATGTCATTTCTGAAAAACGTTGTGAGTGTTGAACTTGATGCACTGGCACGCAAAGCAGTTTTATGTTTTTCAGTATTTAAATGTTGTGTAATATCTGTTCTTCCTCCATGACTGATATTAAAGCTGGAAGAACATATGTTGCAACGAACACATGATTCCGTAAATGTCTTTTTCATATATGGGTATTCTTTCTCAAGGTCCTTATTGAAAACACATTTCCTCTTGCCTTTGGGGGCCATTATTTCAATTAATTTTAAATTTTCAACAGGCCTTAAAATTTAATAAAAATTTAGCTTTGAATAGAAATATATATAATATATATATATATATTTAATATATTATAATAATATATATATATATATATATATATATATATATATATATATATAATATATATATATATATATATTATATATATATATATATATATATATATATATATATATATAATGTTAATTGTGAATAAGACGGCTCCCGACCCGTGAGTGCTAGAGAAATTTATTTTTAGTGTATAAAAATAATTTTTTGTAAAGTAAGAAATTTTTAAAATATTTGCATTATACATAAAAATTTTATTTCCTCAACTGTCACGGGTAAGGGGTAAGGGGTACGGGGGCGAATCCCTCATAGAAATATCCATTCTGCCATATATATATATATAATATTATATATATATATATATATTATATATAATATATTATATATATTATATATAATATATATATATTATATATATATATATTATATATATAATATATATTATATATATATATATATATATAATAATATATATATAATATATGCAGAATGGATATTTCTACCCGTGAGTACTGCATAAATAAATTATATTTTTAATGTATAAAAATTAAGTTTTAATAAATAAGAAAATTTAAAAATGCATTATAAATAAAAATTGTATTATTTATCCAGTACTCACGGGGTCAGGAGTGTAAATTTCTATTAAAAATATAACAATTAAAAGAACTAAAAAATTGCAAAAATGTTACTTCACATACGATTTTCAAATAAAATTCATAAAAAAAAAAAATTTGAAAAGGTGCTTTTTGTTAACTTCATGTCGATATTTTTGTAACGTATCTTTAATTAATCCCTATTTTGTTATGACTTATGAAACATAGGCAAGTTCAGTAAAAATGGCCTGGGTTTACGATTTTATAAACGGAATTATAATAATTTAACTATGCTTAGATTTAATAAATTTACATTACCTGTACTTGATTTTACGAATCCTACAAGAAAAATCAATATATTTAAAATATATTGAATAATAACTAAAAGTCCAGGAGAGCTCGTCTTATGCACAATTACAATATATATATATATATATATATATATATATATATATATATATATATATAAATCTTATTATATATATATATATATATATATATATATATAATATATATATATATATATATATATATATATATATAGATAATTAACTTTTAAATCACAAAAATAACTTGTTGTCACACAGAGCGATCAAAGAAGACTGTTATTTTTTTTGACATGTTTCGCGCCCTTCGCTTATTCACGTACATAAATTCAAAGACTACATCTACATGTTTCGAACATGATCTCTTCTCAGTTTTCCTGCCTTTATAAGTATAGCGATTTCATGCCTAGCCTATATGCTGCTTGCAGCTGCTAAATTTCAAGATTTATAATGTTTACCAACGTAAGTTGTAAAATAAGCATAAAAATTTGGATTCATTTTCATCTGTTTTAAAATACGGGACAATTGATTAAAAAACGGGACAGGATACAAAAAACGGGACAGTGGTTTGAAAAACGGGACTGTCCCGGAAAATACGGGACGTCTGGTAACCTTATATATATAGGAACTTGTCCTTTAAAAGGATGTTAACCGATATATATCGAACGAACGATGTAATCGATTTGTTTTCGATTATTTCAAGGCAATAGTGCGTCAAAGTTGCCAATAAGTTTTTTTTTTTTTTAACTAAGGGAATACTCAAGATTAAATATCAAAGATGGAAAGAGTCAGGGTCTCTCGGCCCAGCGGGGCGACTATGGGGGAGGGGAAATCGTCCCCCCCTCTGTCCCTCCGTCGGCTCGAGCCCCTTAAAAAAAAATTTAAAAAATAATTAACAAAAATTAACATGATAAAAAAAAGCAACTTGTGGTAACTCTAGCGCTCCTTCTATTGGAGTTTTAGCTAACACGTGACATTGCAGGGTTTAACGAGTAGCGTTCGTCGATTTCGAGTATCATGTCTTTTTATGCTAACTTATATATTATATATATATATATATATATATATATATATATATATATATATATATATATATATATATATATATATATATATATATATATATATATTATATATATATATACTATATATATATATATATATATATATATATATATATGGTCAGCCTCTAGAAGAGCCACAATCCATATCTCAAAAACTACAACAGCTACCAGGAAAAGGAATACATTGCTGGAATGCTGGTCCAATTTTAGTGCGGAAAATGTATAAAAATATATATATATATATATATATATATATATATATTATATATATATATATATATATATATATATATATATATATCAAAAAATATATAATATACGGTAATAATATATATATATATATATATATATATATATATAGATATATAATATATATATATATTATATATATATATATATATATATATATATATATATATATATATATATATATATATATATATATATATATATATATATATATATATATACTATATATATACTCAAAAACTACGATAGCTACACCAAAAAGGAAGACATTTTTGGAATCAATAGCAAAATTTTAGATAGGAAAATGTAAAAAAAATAAAAAATAAAAAAAATATTGTTAATAATTATAGTAATATGATTAGAGAGCCTATTTAGAGACCTTTTATTGGTTACTCGTTAAAATAAATAGACTTTCTATTAATTTTGCTTTTTTTTTTAACTAAAGAATACCCCAAGGGTATACCGCACCGATGGCAGGAGTCGGGGTCTCTCGGCCTTCCGGGAACTACGGGTAGGACTAATTTCCCCCCTCCGGGAGGCGTCTCCGGGAACCCCGCGCTTTGGTATTGGGGTGTCGCGGGGGTTCCTCCGCCCCTCCCCTACGGGGTATGGAAAACGTCCCCCCCTGTGTTCCCCGTCGGCTCGAGCCCCTTAAATTGCCGTGTAATACCTTTACAAATATATATATAGTTATATATAATTATATATATATATATATATAATAATATCATATATGATAGATATATAATATACCATATATATATATACATGTCCCAGCACCCCCCCCCCCAAAAAAAAGCAATTTTATGTTTAATTTTTTTACATTTTCCTAAACCAAAATTTTACAAGGATTCCAAAAATGTATTTATTTTCCCTGTTTTTTTTTTTTTTGGGATTTTTTTTTTTTTTTTTTTTTTTTTTTTTTTTTTTTACAGTTTCCTCGGTAAAATTTTGCCAGGATTCCAGCAATGTATTCCTTTTCCCGGTAGCTGTTGTAGTTTTTGAGATATGGATTGTGGTTT
>JABUQX010089407.1:0-20000 GCA_015478945.1 Trachelipus rathkii | reverse complement strand
TATTTTACACGTTAACATTTTACCAGAGCCTTTTTCAAGGAGGGGGGGCTAAAAACAAAATTAAAGTAAATCTACCCAATCTTTTTCCTAACGCAAGTCCCTAAGATCTGCGCAGACGTGCGGTGAAAGTAAGGAGTTCCACAGAACAGATGTGGCTGGAAAGAGGAACCACGACGACAAAGCCTTGAGTTCTCAATACTCACCCAATATTCATAGAAGAGCAAGGCACCTTTTGTGCTACGATGGCGATGCAGTGGTGGAGGAATACTAAAGGTCACCCCCCCCTCGAGCACCTGACGTTGTAGTACCTATAGAAAAAAGACAATGCGGGTCAACTCCCTCGAGCATCTGCTGTTGTAATACCTATAGAAAAAAGAAAATGCGCCAATGTCACGTCGCATAGAAATAGGGTCAAGCGAGTTTGAAAGTATGGAACAGTTTATTAGTATTTTAGCCTTTGCCTCAACCCTATCCAAAAAGAAAGGTGGAACCGGAACTACCCCGAATGTGAGAACAATACCCCATACAAGGGCAGATAAGACCCATATATAACTGGAGCAACTTAGGAAAAGAAAAAAATTCACGGAATCTGAAATGAATTCCCAGCTTCTGAAGCCAAAGAAAAAAAATATTCACGGAATCTGAAATGAATTCCCAGCTTCTTTGCAGCCACCTTATAGTAACCGTTGTGATATGACGTTTCCAAGGTAATTTGTTGTTTATGTTGTTCACAGGTGAGGCGTTAAAGCCGTCGAAAGAGATAGGAAAGTTTGAATGTGTTTTTGAGATGTGAAGAAGTTGACTTATAAAAATAAATTGCAGTTATAAAAAATAAATAAATTATAAAAATACATTGCAAAATAAGATAATGTATCAAGAGACAACGTAATGCATAAATGTATTGAGAGACAACGTTATACACCAATGTATCTAGATACAACTTAATACACTTAACGACGTATGTTATTAAATGAAATGGAAAGGGCTAGAAAAAAAGACAGATAATTGAAATTAAATAGCCTTAGACAGAAGAGAAAGATTTAGTAGGACACTGATTAAAGGAAATAAATGATTCTCTCCTCTCTCTCTCTCTCTCTCTCTCTCTCTCTCTCTCCTCCTCTCTCTCCTCTTCTCTCTCTCTCTCTCTCTCTCCTCGTCTCTCTCTTCTCTCTCTCTCTCTCTCTCTCTCTCTAATGTGAATTTCAATGAAAGAGAAGAGGACTGAAGAATCTTGAGAATCTTCAAAGAATATATATGTCAAAGAAACATTAGCAAAAAAGAGAATCTGTTGAAAAAAAATCCGAGACAATGGTAATAATTGTCATGTTATAAAATGTATAAGATGGAGCTCACAAGAGCAAAATTCATCAATCAGAATGGGAAAACAGAATCCCTGAAGATGGCGAAAAATGAAAAAAAAAATGTTACTAAAGATGGTAAAAATAAAGACAGAATTACTAAACACAAAGAAATTGGGAGGAAAGTTCCCCCACAAGAAGTTAGGGGGGGGAGGGTTGAAAGTGTTGAAAGCCAAAATTTAATTCAGGGCAATGTAGAAAAAATAAAGAACATATATAGATAATTATTTAATAGTGATAATATATAATATATATATATATATATATATATATATATAAATATATACTTAATAAACTAAAATACTATATAAATAATATATAATATATTATAATATATATATATATATATATATATAATATATATAATTTACTATATATATATATATAATA
The DNA here is from genome assembly GCA_015478945.1 of Trachelipus rathkii. Taxonomy (NCBI): domain Eukaryota; kingdom Metazoa; phylum Arthropoda; class Malacostraca; order Isopoda; family Trachelipodidae; genus Trachelipus; species Trachelipus rathkii. Next base: position 18,252 of record JABUQX010089407.1, on the reverse strand, counting down.
TATATTAATATTATAAATATAATATATATAATTATATCTATAATATAAAATATTATATATTAATATATATTATATATATGAATATTAATATATATATTATATATATAATATATTAGGTGAAATTACATAGGGAATCCTTGTGAGACAATAGCATGCATTTGGTCCATTAGCAGGATATGCAGCTACTGTAAGAGGAGCTGAATTTGCCGGTCTCATGCATTATCTCTTTTCAAATCCCTGTGTTGGTTGAAGCCTCCATTACTTATTTGTATACCTTATGCATGTATTTAAACTCCATGGTCTGGGCATCTCTTTCTTCCCCAAGAAAGAGACGCCAAACAAAGATGCATTGGCGGCGAAAGTAGCCCAAGATGGACACCGCCAAGGGTAACTCCGGAGATCAGTTCTTTTTGACAGCCCTCACGCGGATATGAGGACGGGCTATCATTTCTCGACCTCCTACTTTGACAGGTCATTTAGTATTAGGAATTCGTGCCATTATCTATTTGTTAGTTTATATGTGGTGTATCATTAAGTCCTCAATGTTTTTGTGCATTGAAATCTCACTCCCTTAACTTAAATTGCTAATATCCATTCGCTTTCAAGTGTCCGTATCACATTGCCAAATAAAGCACACGAGAGCAAAGTCATCTTTAATTAACCCCCACACATTAATGATGCAAGTCCTTAATCATTTGTAGTGGGGAAGGTGTTTCAACCTTAGACATCAGTGTGGGTGGACACCTGGAGTGAAATTAGGAGTATCTGCCCGCCCCCTAACAGAAAAAACGAACACACAGTGACCCTAAAACCCTTTAATTTAGAGTCAGATAGTGCCTAAATTGCGAAAATTTCAAATTAATCGAAAAAAAAAAGAAAAAAAAATCCGGTACTTTCTCGTTAGTTCAGTGCTTAAATAGTGATATGTGGTAAAATTAAATAAATTATTTGAGTCAAAATTAATAACGTGAAGAATAAGCTTCTTATTAATCTCATTTTAAAATAAGGAAAGAAAGTCGTTATTATAACATTCCGGTTAGTAACACAAAAACCGTTGCTACTTCAAAAGTTTAGAGTTCAAAAATCAAGCTCTTGATATTAGGCTTAAAACCAACAAACGCCTAAACAAGTGACTCAAAGACGACGCCAAAACCCAGTCAAGAACAACAGGCTATAGAAATGGTGTCAACAAAAAAGAAATTAGGCCTTAAAACTAAGGCGAAACCCACTTTTAAAAGAGGGAAAGAAAGATCTCCAAACCCCCAACTCCCTCAACTTCTTGGAGAAAACGGGAGACCATCTGATCTCCCCATTGGAGGCAACCAACCTCCCAACAAAAAGACCTACATACCAACTCAACAGACGAAAGGAAAATTTGTGTGTCCCATCAAACTCCCAGACTTCACCGAAATTGACGTTCAAATTTGGCTGAAAGCTGTAAACAATCTTTTTAAGCTTTATAAAATAAAAAGTGACCAAGAAAAATTAAGATTAATAGCGCCAAAGCTCCCCATTCAGTTATTAGCCACTATCAAAATCCCAATCAAAAATAACACCTATAAAGAATTGGTGAAAACAATTAAAAGAACTCACTCAATATCAAAAGAACAAAATACAAGTGACGTCACCCAAATAAAACTGCGCGCCAACGAAATCCCAAGTGAATTCCTCTCTCGTCTAAGGGAGACCATGGGTGAAGAAACAGCGCAAAACCTTTTCAAAAAACAACAAACTTTGGTGAAAAGAATTGTTTCTAAAAAGTCTTACCTCCAACGGTTATATGAACTGCTTCCACAAAATCGCATCATGTGTAAGTATACACACCCTCGCATACATGGCCAACGCTTTGTACGAAATCGAAAATTAGAAAATAAAAAGAAAAACAAAGAACAGCCTCTGGCAACAATATCCTGCCAACACTCGAAATTTAGGCTGCGCGGTACAGGAGAAACAAAGCAGCTTCTCACCCAAGCATCTCCAACCCCTTTCCCCCATCCAAGTAGGGGAAAATTACTTTAAAAATTCAACGCAGAACCTCGTAGTGAAAAATAAATATATCAATGAATAAAATTAAAAACATTTTAAATCAGAAAATCAAAACACCACATACTACTACTTTCTACTACCGATACTACTACTACTACTACTCATACTACTACTACTACTACTGACTTAATAATAATAATAATAATAAAAATAAAGTAATAAAAAAAAAAATAAAAATAAAAATAAAAATAAACAATAAAAATAAAAATAAAAATAAAAATAAAAATAACAAAAAATAAAAATAAAAATAATTAAAAAATAAAAACAATAGTGATAAATATGCAGACGTTGGAACGGATGAAGCAAATGAAGTGGGGAAAATTGGATACTTGTTGAGAACAGGACAAACGTAGAAAATTTTTGTAAATGGGGACTTAGCATGGCGCCATCTTTGTTAAAAAATAACAGACTAAAAAATTCCGATTAAAAGATGACAAGGTTAAAAATATTACAGGAGAATGAAGTACAGAAAATGGTCTATCATTCAAATAAAGCAAAAAACGGCAAAATTGTTAATTAAAAAGAAGTTTCCAAAAAAAAATTAGGTAAGGTTTATCTTATAGTTCTATATCTATTGTTTGCATGTTCAATATCCATTATTTATTTATATTCTATAATGGATACTAAGGATGTCCTGAAAAGATTCTTTGTCAAATATTCCTAAATTTTAAAACGGAAAATAATCCGCCTTTGAGTTGCCATCCAAGCGCTATTTCAAATAAAAATGACAACTGCTCCAGATATTATTTTTGTAAAGATCAAAATAAATAAATAATAAATTTAAAAATGAAAGTTACATAATTTAGTTAATTAAAGTTCAATTAAAATTTCATCCAAAAGTTGTTACTAAAAATATAAAAAACGATTAAATGTAGCAAACAAAATTTCTTTAATAAAGATGCTTTCCCTGTATGGTTGACAATTCTGGCGAGGGGGAGTCGCGCGGGGCGCATCGGCAAACTTTTGAGATGGGACTGTTCGCGCTAATCCCAGGGCTCCGACGAGTTGAGAAATGGCGGAATGATGTTTTTAGAGAAAAAGAGTTAAACCGTAAAATCTTACGCTGGGATGTATTAAAAAACAAAATAAATAAATGTCAAAAAAAAAAAAAAAAAAAAAAAAAAAAAAGAGAAAGAATTTAGGAGGCCAAAGTATGAGCCAGCTCTCTATTCAGTGATAGGGGTAGCCCCGAATTGCCACGTTTTTCCGAGGAAATTTTCAAAAATCTTTCTTTTTTACAAACTCATAGAAAATTACAAAATCATCTTTCCATTCAATAATTAAAGTACCATCAAAAATAACTATTATTCGTTGATTAATGATTGTCGATTCTTCATTAAAATTAAAAATTCTTCGGGGCAATGTATGTTGCTGAAAAAATTAAAACTGTAGATTTATTTAAAACGCTTTTTCCAAAATGTGAAAGTCGAGGAATGATGAGCCTCCAGAACGATAGAAAAATGGAATTTGAAAATGGGTTACTAATATTCTAAAAAAATATTGATTTATATTAGAGGAAAAAATAAACATTTTTAATATATTTCATTGTCTCAAGATAGTTTAGATCATCTTTAATTCTAGAAAATTTTTATATTTTTTTCATGTCATAGATGATTAAAATTCTATTAAAGAAAACATTTGTCAAAGCAACAGAGCTCTAACGAGACTTGCTATAACTATATAATTATAAATGTATAATCAGATTATTGCCGCAGATGAATAATTAAGACTTCAATATTAAGACTCATTTTCTTTTCTTTTTTCCAAACATCTTACTCTCGTAGCCCAAAAATCTTTTTTTTAATGTTAAGATGATCAGAAAAATATTAAAAGTAGAAATATCCACAAAAAGAAAAGATTGCACCTCGGAAGGCAAAACTCTCTCTATTTACAAGGAAAATCGTTCCTTTAAAAACAAACCAAAAACCACGCTTTCTCATACGAACACTGTGATTGGTCCTCATTTCGGCAAACTGACCATTCAGAGCAAAGCTTCCAAACGATCTTCGACTGAAGCAACCAAAATCTCTCCTGCCTGTTCACACAGCAAGCCGCCACTTCTATCGGCCAACAACAGACAACAACAGTTCATCGCAGAACTGCCGCAACCATACAACTATGGTTACTCTGAAAATGGACCTTCAAAAGAAAAAAAACAAAAAAAAAACACAACAAAAATAGAATTGATAATAAAACATAGGAGAAAGCAGAAATGGAATATCATTTTGAAAACTTCAACGCATTCAAAAGGGAAGATTCGCAGGTGGAAATGAGTGGATCGTAAACTGCATTTGAAACGCAGGATAAGGTTAATAAGAACCCCTCTTACCGGCAAGGGTTCCATTGCAAAGGCAATAAAACGTGTTTGAAGACCTTAGTTTCACCTTCTGAGAATGTGACATTGAAAGTGAGTTCGAGACGAGAACCGATCGGAACGACAAGTATAAAAGATTATGCAAAATTGAAACAAAAAATATAGAGGGGAAACAGAGTATTCTCGACGGAAGATTACAAGTGTAAATTAAAGTTGCTAGTTACGAGCTCTGTATTTTTATGGAGGTTTTCTTGCTTCTTTCTAAAATTAGTGTTTCATCCTTTCCTTCCTCTTCCTCCATTATGGTTAATTAGTTTAATCAGAAAGTTGGCGCTGTGAGAAAGGGATGTCGGGGGATAGCAGAAATCAAGGCGTTCACCTTTGATTTAGCTTGAGGAGCCGAGCAATCCGTTTTTCCAAGCCGGGATCTCTACCAGTTCTAAGGTTGAAATTACGATAGGGAATCCTTGTGAGACAATAGCATGCATTGTCATTAGCAGGATATTGCAGGCTTAAGAGGCTAATTTGGCGCGGGGTCTCATGGGCGATATCCTTTCAAATCCCTAGTGAACAGCCTCCCTACTTTGTATATTCTATTGCCATAAGTGTATTTAAACTCCATTGTTCTGCACTCTTCTTCCCCAAGAAGAATTACGCCCAACAAAGAGTTGTCATTGCGGAAAAGTGCCCAAAGATGGGACACCGCCAGAGTTTAACTCGAGAATCAGTCTTTTGGGACAGCCCTCCACGCGCATGAGGCGGTATCATTCTCGACCTCCTACTTACAGGTCATTTAGATTAGGAATTCGTGCCATTTCTATTTGTTAGTTTTATATGTGTGTTATCATTATTGCTAACGTTGTTTTGTGCATAGAATTACCTCCTTTACTTAATTGCTCAAATCCATCTCTGTCAATTGTCCATATCACTATTGCCAAATAAAGCACTACGAGGAAAGTCATCTTAATTAACCCCCACCATTAATGAATGCAAGTTCATTAATCATTTGATAGTTGAAGTGATTCATTATATAATATATACTATATATATATATATATATATAATATATATATTATTAATATATATAATATATATAAATTATATATATATAATATCATCTTCACCCACCTTCTTCCCCCAATTCTGGGTGTAAGAGTGGGTCGCATTGGCACAGAACAGAAATTCTTGTAGCTAGAAAGAATATGACTCAAATCCGAAAAGGAAAAACCCAGCCACCCATTATAAGATATATATATATATTATATCATAGATATATATATATTATATATAATATATATATATATATATACTAATATAATATATAACTATATAATATATATATATATATATATCTATTATAATATATTATATATATATATATATATACTATATATATATATATATATATATATATAATATGATATAATATATATAATATATTATATATAATATATAATATAATATTATAAATAATAATATATATATACAGTATAGATATATATTAATATATATACTATAATATACGAATATATATATATATATATATATAATAAAATGATTACTTTTATTATATATATATAGATACTATATATATATAATATAATATATATATAATAATATATAATATATATATAATATATTATACTATATATATAATATATATATAATATATATATTATATAATATATCATATATATATATATACATATTATATATATATGTTTAAATAGATATATATATATTATAATATATATATATCATATATATAATATCTATATATATAATATACTATTTATATATATATATACTATATATATACTATATACCAGTACTATATATATATATATATATCTATGATATATAATCATATATATATTATATATACACTAAAAGTTTTAAATGTTTTTTTATCATATCATGGTTTAAACTAGAGCCTTAAGAAAAGAAGACATTTAAGCACGGTTTTTTAAAATGTTTCATTTCCGCCGTAACGTGTGTTTTTTTTTATGGATGTTCAACGTTTTCGAGCCCCAAATTGATTAAGAAACGAAATTAAGAGTCTCACGAACAACCCGATAAAAAAAACTCAATTAAAATTGTACCTAAACTTAGTCTCTTCTTTTTTATCGCCTTCGTATAAAATAACTAATAAAATTTTCTTCACTATTTTAACATCCTTTATATATATACATTTATAAAGGACGAATATAATATAAATATTATATTTATTATATATATATATACAATAGATATATATATAATATATATGAACTATATATATATACCTATATATATATATATATACATAATTATATTTATATCTATATATATAAATATATATTATATATATATATAATATATATATATATATACATAGATAATATATATATATAGATATATATTTATATAATATAATATACATATATATATATATATATATATATATTATTATATATATATATATATATATATGTTTTTATATTTATATACCATCATCCATCATCTATCATCATTCATCATCAGGATCGAATGCATCTCTATCGAAATCATCATCAGCATCATCATCCATCATCATCCAGTGCCCCACGACGCGTTCTGTTCCCCTCACGTAGTATGGGATATTCTCGTCCAATGTGGCCGGTTTCATTCGCTTGGCCCAGGCTGGGCCACAACCATACCCACCGGGCTCACAAAGAGCACATCGCCATTTCACGTCCTTTTTCTTGCACTTTTTCTTCCGGCCTACTGCCCAAAACTCACGGTTCTCTCCTCCTGGCATTCCTTACTGACCTCAATCTTTTTTACACTTGTGATTCTTTCCTTTGATCTACTCACGCCACCGGTTTTCTCGTCCTTTTTGAGGTTTCCCCCCAACCCACACAACAAAGCACTATACATTCGGCTTTACCAAACTTAACCGTTCACGCGCTTTCCACATGAGTCCACAGACATTATTTTCTCAACCATCAAACTTTCAAACTACCACTCACCCACTTATATCTTTCCCACATCCAATTTTTTGCGCCCCCTTTCTTCTTACTCCTATCACTATCTCTCTTAATAAACCCAGTAATTCGCAATCATTTTTATACAAATTCTTTCACACAACCTAGCACATGTCGCTAACGATCCAGATATACCATCTGATCAAACAATAATACTTATATATAATTATAAATATATATATATTAGTACAGAGTATATAATATACATATAATAGTATATAATAAATAATATATAGTATATTATATATATATATAGAATATATAGGGGAACTTCACTCCTTAAAGGTCGTATAGATAGTCCGAATTATTTATATCGACCACGAACAATGGCCTAATCGCATGAATTTTTTCAGATTTTATTCAATTCAATAGGTTGCGAAAAAGGTTTGCCGAATAACAGCTTTTCTTTTTTTTTTCTTATTAAACTGAAAGGAATAACGCCAAGTAGATTAAAATTCGCAAAGATGGAAAGAGTCAGGGTCCCTCGGCCTCAGCGGGGGACGACGGGGGGAACTTCGTCCCCCCCGTGCTGCTCCCCTTCCGTCGGCTCGAAGCCAAGCTTAATAAAGAATATAAAAAAGGAAAATATAAAAAAAGGGAATGTAACATATAAGAAATATTAAACATTGATAAAAAAAGCAACTGTGGAAACCTCTCGGATGTTTTCTATTTGGTCGTTAGACTAAACACTCACAAAACATGCAGTGCGGGGAGAAGCACAACCAATGTGGGGGAGCGGGGAGGGAGGCAGAGTTCGCGATCTGAAATTTTTTGTAACAAATATTGTTTTATATTTTCATTATCTTACTCTAAATTTGTTATTAATAATCATATAATACTTTTATTAAATATAATCTTATATTATCAAATTTATTTATTTTTCAATTTCTTTTTAATTATATACTGAGAATAGCAGCTTCTAATTCATTTTTTAATGAATCCCTTAGACTAAATAAATTATAGGACACAGACATGTTAACACTCTAAAATGTCCTACTAAATACTGTTGACGCATGCGCTAACAAAAAACACTGTAGGGTTCGCATAGGGTTCGGAGATATTTCGAAATCTGACTATTATTAACTTCCTTTAAAGGACACCAGTATGCCTATATATATATATATACTATATATATATGTATAATATATTATATTATCTAACTATATATATATATATAATATATAATATTTATATATATATATATAGTTTATATTTATAATATTATAATATATATATATTATATATACTAATATATATAATATATATATATAGTATATATATATATATTATAAAATATTACCCTCAAAGAATGAGTGTTTTTTAACGTATAAAATAAATATTAATACTAGTTCCAGTAAATAAGGATATACAAATTTTAAAATAAATGTATAGGAATAAAAAAGTAATTGAACTTAACGCACCCTTTGTGAAATTCATATCTACATATTTTAACGATAAACTGTTCTGAATGTTATAAAAAATAAAACAAGACTTTTGTTTATTTATTGAGTATGCGTCTATCAGAAAGTAAATATTACATAAAACAAAAGGTTAGTAATATATATCATATATATATATATATATATATATATATAATATATATATATATATATATATAATATATATATATATTAGTATAAATATATATAATATATATACCTTATACTATTATATATTATATAATATATAAATATATATAATACTATATATATATATTATATTATACGTATATATAGATATATATATATCCAGTATAGTAGAGGTATAGGTAGTATATATATATATAAATATATTATATATAATATATAAATATATATATATATAATATATAATAATATATATATAATATAATAAATATATAACTATATATATATATATATATATCATTTAATATATTATATATATTACTATATATATATATATTATATACTATATATTATACATATATATATATATTATATATATATATTATATATAACATATATATATATATATTAATATATATATATATATGATATATATACTATATATATATATATACTATAACATCTATAATGGAAATTGGTGTTTATCCCTATCCGCCCTATAAATATATATATATATATATATATATATATATAATATAATATATATATATAATATATATATATATATATAATATATATATAATATATAGTATAATATATATATATATATATATATATATATATATATAGGCCTATATATACCATAATATAATATATATATATATATAGTGAGTATATATATATATATATATATATATATATATATATATAATATCTATATATATATACCTATATAATATATATATATATATATATGATAATATATATTATATACTATATATATATATATATATATTTATATATATATATATATATAATAATATATACTATAATATATATTATATATATAAAATACTTTGCCAGTCATTTGCTGAGAATAATAATGAATAATAAAATTCAAATCAAATTTAAAACATTTTCTTCTCGTCAAATGAGTATTTGATTAGCGCATGGTTGCACTTATCATTAAAAATGAGCAAGTGTAATGTAAAAAGAAAATGCATTGACTAGAAATGGACTTCTGACTGAACGTTTTCGTCCTCTGAGCCCATGAAGTAGTATTATACGTTTCATATCAAATTTATATTTAAGAAATATAAATCATGAATTAACATCAGTTATATAAATAAATAATTTCCTGAACTCCATAAGCTAGAGTCTATATAGCTAGTAATAATAATAATCAAAATCAAAAAAATATTTATTCAAGAGAAGTTACAATTTTCATCCTTTAATAGAGATACACATAATTTTATAATATTACAATTTCAATAAAATAAGCAAATAAATTAGGATGCAATTTTCCCTATCTGAAATGGAGTCTACTAATAATTGCCAACACAGTGTGTTGTCCTTTAGAAGCCCCCGAACCCGTATACGAATACATTCATTTCTCTCATATTTCATCATTGTTAATACAGTCTATATTTTTGAGCATCAACATAAGCTGGATGACTCTTCCTTTCATAGTAATTTTAATTGTATCGTAATTTTACAATAATAAATTTGGTAATTACAATATTGATATGAAAGCAATTGACTGCTGCCGAATCAGGATGTAAGTTAGCCTATAAATTTTTCATAACTCGAATAAATATGGCTACAATGTAATAATAATAATAATAATAATAATAATAATAATAATAATAATAAATCCCAATAATAAAAATAATAATAATAATAATTAATAATAATAATAATAATAATAATAACAATAATTAATAATAAACATAATAATAATAATAATAATAATATAATCCAAAATAATAATAAAATAATAATAATAATAATAATAATATAATAATAATAATAATAATAATAATAACAACCATAATAATAATAAACTACTACCAATCATAATAATAATAATAAATAATTAATAATTAATAATTAATAATAATAAAATAATAATAATAATAATATAATTAATAATAATAATAATAATAATAATAATAATAATAATAATAATAATAATAATAATAATAATAATAATAATAATAATAATAATAATATTAATAATAATAATAATAATAATAATAATAATAATAATAAAATAATATAATAAATAATAAATTTAATGAATTGGAATAATAATAATAATAATAATAAGTAATAATAAAGAATAATCTGAATAATAGATAATAAAATATAATAAGTAATACGTACTACTACTACTGTAGCCTAACCTTCTGCTAATTCATCTTTGAACCTTGCTGACTATGTTAAATTCTTCGCTAATTGAACTTCAAAGTAGATCACATTTTATCTTCATCTCCTTTTTTTTTTGTGAAATCGTCATTTTAAATTATTTCAATGCTCATCACAGCCAATGGTTTTCTTCTGGTTCTCAAGATACAGTCGGTGAACTTATTTTCTTTTTTTTTTTTTTTTTTTTTTTTTTTTTTTTTTATAGAATATCCTAAAGACCCTAGAGCAGCAGATGGTGTAGATCTCTCCCCCTTTAACCCCGATGGTCTTGGATATAAAACCAACTTTCTTTGAATTTTTCTTAACTTCTTACCCTTATTCTTATGAGATTAAATTCTTTCCGCTTCTGTGTTAATCTGATCATTTTTCTAATCTCTGTGTCCTCTTTATCTCTTCAAGTCTTCAGCAAAAAAAAAAAAAGAAAAAAAAAAAAAAAAATTATCGCTAGGAATTATTTTTGTCCCTTCTGTGTCGCAGACTGGTTTTATTGCTTTAGAACTTTGTCGATTTTCCTTGGAATTATTAATTCATTAATTCAACAGGAGAGGTTCCTCACTTCAACAGAGTGGGAGGAGGGTTGCTCTAATGAGCAGAGGGTTTAACCGAGATTATTCTTTTTATTATGGAATCGTACACTCCATTATCATTCCCTTCAGCTAATTCTCATAACACAGGATACAGATCCACACATAAATATTTGCCGCTACCGTGGCTCAAACGGTAGGTAGGTAGGTCGTGGATTCCAATCCTAGTTCGGATCCTAGGTAGAAATTACCTAGAGAAGTTCCCCTCCTTGAATAGGGCTATGCCCGTGAGGTGTGAACTTTTTTATATAAAAAAAAAAACATTAAAATCTTTTTTGACGAAGATTAACCACTTAATAACATTCACATAACACTCACACATATAGTTCACATATGATAGCATTCACATATAGTTCACATATGATCGTCATATCATCTAGAGAGAAAGAAAGTGTACTCAAAAGTCAAAATAAGTAGAAATAGAAATCTAAATATAAAAGACCTAGAATTAAATTTAAATTCTTAAGAACAGACAAGGGTAAGACAAAAAAAGAAAAGAAAAACAACAAAGATGAATAAACAAGTTATTTGTGATGGTTACCAAAATCATTATAGCAAAAAAAAGCGGCCGAGTGAGGAAATAGGGTTATAGTTATAGGTATACTATATATATAATATATATATATATATATAATATTATATATATATATACTATAATATATATATAATATATATAATATAATATATATAATATATATACTATTATACTATAATATATTATATATATATATAATTATATATTATATATATATATATTATATATATATAATATATATAAAATATAGGTCATGTCAATTTTTTCTTACGTTCTAATTGCGTGAGAGTTTTTGTTTAATAATGAAAAAAGTAAATTTACCCAAGGGAAGAGAAAAATGAATATTCAATATTGTAACATATTGTGAAAGCTCGAATAAACTTTTTAATTCTTTTTTTTAATTTTTATTTATATTTTAAGTGTTTTTTAAAACAATTTTATATATTTATTATTAATTTATTAGTGCTAAAAAAAATGTTCAAAATTGTTCTTCAGTATTTTATTTATTGTTCTTATGTTCTTATGGTAATTTAATTACATACAATTAAAACAAAGAGGAATTAAATATTTGACAACCAGTGTGTGTTAAATTCTGTAACTACTTGCGGACGGTAACATAAATCAAATTATTTTTAATTTAAATTTGAGTTACCTAGATAGGTACGTTATGTAACTATATGATTAAGTTCAGGTTAGTTAGGTTATATTAGTTAGGTAGGTTAGATTAGTTAGGTTAGGTTAGTTAGGTTAGGTTAAGGTAAGGTTAGTTAGGTTACGTTAGGTTAGGTTTTGTTAGTCGGTTGGTTAGTTAGGTTAGGTTGAGGTTAGGTTAGGTTAAATTAGGTTAGTTAGGTTAGGTTAGGTTAGTTAGTTAGTTAGGTTGGGAGGTTTAGGTTAGTTAAGGTTAGTTTAGTTAGGTTAGGTTACGTTAAGTTTGGTCTAGGTTTGGTACGTTAACATTTATCTTGATTAGGTTACGCACGTTTAAATCTATGTGCATATAGATTAGATTATATTTGCCATTAGATTTAAGAAAAGTTCAATTTTCGTTAAAAAATAAATTTAATTTATTTTCACAGGTTTGTGCTAAATTAATACAATAGCATTGAGTGACCAAAACATGACCGGTGAGAAAAGGCGTGCGAGTGTTTTAAATATAAAACTAAAATACAAAAAGATGAACATAAAGATGATTGATTCATATACTTGCGACGTATGCGCCTGGCAGTAAAAGAAATGAGAAAAGATCTATTGCAAATAAATATTAGAAGCATATTGCAGAATTTTAGACTAACATACATACCAACGTGTATACTATACTAGATATATATATATATATATAAGATACTATATATATATAATTATATATATATATATATAACTATATATATATAATATAATATAATATATATATATATACATATATATATATATATATATATATATATATATAATATTATATATATATATATCATATAATATTATCTAAAAAGGAATTGTAATGTTGACATTATAAAACTTCACCTTCCATTAAATATATTACCATTAATTTAAAGTAATTTTTTTACAAACAATTTTAAAAATTTAAACGAAGTTGCTGTAAAAAATTTAACCTAAAATTTTATGACTTTTAGAGAAAACGTAAGGATTTATTAACATGAGTCCATAATACTATAATATATATATACTACTCATATCTACCTATATAAAATATATATATATATATATATATATAGTATATATATAATAATATATATTATATATATAATATATATATATATTATATATAAATATATATTAACTATAATATATATATATATATTATAATATAATATATATATATAGGTAAATTCTAGAACGTGGTGTCGCACTACGAAAACGATACTAATCATTTTGAAAAATATACGAATTATTTTGGGAAAAAAAAAATTTAAAAAATATTAATAAAAAAAGTAAAAAGAATTAGATAGTATATATTGTTTTTTCACTTCCACACTAAGCGAACAAAAATTATTAGGCTATGCCAATTTATTTCCTTTTAAATTTGACATGTAACTAAAGTTTGTAAAGCATAATTAGGTGAAATTTGTTTTAAAGCCAAAAAAAAAAATCTCAAAAAACTACAATAGCTACATGGAAAAGGAATACATTGCTGGAATGCTGGTCCAATTTTAGTACGGAAAATGTTAAAAAAAAAAAAAATAAATAAAAAAAAATATATCTCAGAAACTACAATAGTACAGCGAAAAGGAATACATTTTGGAATCCTGGTAAAATTTTACATAGGAACATGTATAAAAAAAAAGAAAAAAAAAAAAAAATTATTGTTAATAATTATAGAATATGATTATATCGCGTTTTTTGAGACCTTTTATTGGTTAACTCGTTAAAATAAATAGACTTGTATAAATTTTGCTTTTTTTTTTAACTAAAGAATACCCCAAAGGTATACCGCACCGATGCAGGAGTCGGGGGTCTCTCGGCCTTCGGGAACTGACGGGTGGACTAATTCCCCCCTCCGGGGAGTGTCTCCGGAACCCCCGCTCTTTGGTATTTGGGTGTCGCGGGGGTTCCTCCGCCCCTCCCTACCCGTATGGGAAAACGATCGCCGCCCGCTGTGTTCCCCGTCGCTGCAGCCCCGCTAGCGATTGCCGGGTTGTAAATACCTTTACGAAGAGGGAGAGTGTTAGTAGATATAGTATATATTTAGTGTCGCGCGCTGCTGCCGTAAAAAAAAAAATAGCCCAATATTTATTCTTTAGTAGTTATTAATTTTTTTTTTTTCACATTTCCTTTTAACTAAAATTTTACAAGGATTTCAAAAAAATGTATCCTTTTCGCTGTAGCTATTCTTAGTTTTAAGATTTTTTTTTTTTTTTTTTTTTTTTTTTTTTTTTACAGTTCCGCAAGCAAACGATATGATCGTGATAGTTGTGGTGTTTTATACCAAATACACCACTATATATATTATATATATATATATAATATATATATATATATAATATATATTTATATAGTACTATATATATATATATATATATATATACTATATTTCGTATAAATATATAGATACTATAATATCCACCAATAATATATAGTTTATATATATATGTATATAGTATATTAATATATATATAATATATATATATAATATATAAATAGGGTTTCGATATATATATATATATATATATATTATATATTAATACTATATAATATTGACTGTATATAAAATCAGTGAAGCTTTCATTTTCAGGAAATATTAATTCTTCTTTATTTTCGTGTTTTTATTAGTAACCCAAAAAAAAGGTTAAAAAATTAAAATTTCTCAAAATTTTTAGTTCATTACTTTAAGTTTCGTTGTGCGACATACGTTCTAGACTTCAACCATATATAGAATAGTATATATATATATATATATATATAAATATATATATATTATATATATATACTAATATATATATATATAATATATACTACATATATATATATATATATATATATAATATATTATAATATATATATATATTATATATAATATATATATATTACCTATATTTTCGAATATTAAGATATATAATATATATAATATATATTACATATATAATATATTATATATCAATATAATATATATATATTAATATATATATATATATATATATATATTAATATAAGTATATATATAGTAGTATATAATACTAAATATATATATATATTATATAATATATATAATATATATATACTATTATATATAATATATATATATAATATATATATATATTAGTATATTATATATATATATATTTAGAGTATTATATATTATATATAATATATATATAATATTATATTTATATATATATATATATATATATTATATATATATATAATATATATATATATATATATAATATACTATATTATATATATATATATATATATACTATATATATATATAAATATATTATATATATATATATATATATCTAAATATAACTATATATATATATATATATATATTATATATATATATATATATGATATAAATATATATAAATATATATATATATATATATATATATATATATATATATATAGATATATATATATATATATATAACAGACCTATTATATATATATATATAATTTATATATATATTATATATATATATATATATAGATATATAATATATATATATAGGTACTAGTACTCAAAGGCCTTTATATTGGCTGACTGTCGTTGGAGTTGGACGCACTAAAATCTGCAGGGAAAGATGGTAAGAGAAGAAAAGAGAAGAACTAGAGAAGACACTAAAGAGGAAGGCTGAAATCTTGAACAGACTATTTAAAGAAAGTTCTAAAAGGTTTTTAGTCTAAGGGAAGATGCTCTGCGTGTGTTGAGGCCAGAAAATTATTTAGAAATAAGAAATAAAATTTGTCAAAACCAACATAAAACGTTTTAAAATTTTATTGAATCAAAAATTTAAAATTAAAATCAAATTATAAAACAAAAGATTACTAATTTTTTTATCGGACTCAAGAGGAGAAGCAACAAAATTTTAAATCCAGGTCTTTTTAAATATTGAACATTTTATGAAAAATAGAAAAATAAATCATTTTCCGAAATTATTTAGCTGAGGAGCGGCAAAATTATCTCATCAGTTCTTTTGGACATAAATGAAGAATAACATAATTATGGACTTAAAAATTAAGAAGCTGTTGTAAGTAATTTTCTGGTCTAGTTGTGGAGATTTCGACGCAGTTAGCGAATAATGAAGATTATCTTCGCATGGCTATTGAGGCTGGGAACCCTCTTCTGCCATTTCACACTTCCCATGAACGGTCGCAGGAGTATATATTATAATATACATTCTGCGATTGACACCACCCTGCATTCCATGCGGGGGTCTGTGTTAGAATGATAATAATAATAATTAATAATATATATAATCATATATATATATAATATATATATCATATATATATATATATATAAAGTATATATAACTATATATATATATTAGTGAAGGTAGTATGAGTATATATAGGTATAGTAGAGTGATGAGTGAGGTATATATATGAGAATACATATTATACATATATATATATATACTTATATAAAATATTTGTGCTTCTCCCTCTTCAAATGACTGAAAATTTATTTTCTTAAGTAATGTTGGTGCTCTTGGTATTTATTACGAATTATAAAAATAAGAAAAGAAAAAAAAAGAAAAGAAAAGGAGCTTCACTGTCATTATTATTTCTTAAAATGCTTTTTTTTCAGTTTTATATATATATGTCAGAAGTTGACTGTTGCTTATAATTTAATATTTTTGTTTTAGTTTTTTATATTTTAATATTTATTTGTTTTAATTTTAGTTTTTTGGTAATGTTATATTAAAACGGTTAGGTTATTAAAAATGAAATATCTCGAAAGTACGACACTTACAGAAAAATCATTACATATTTGGAATCAGCGTATAAGCTTATTGCAAAAATGTTATATATATAAAAAAAAATAACATTTTTTTTCATTAAATTAAATATCTCAAAAAGTACGACACTACAGAAAAACCCAATTACATATTTGGAACAGGCGTATAAAGCTTATTACAAATATGTAAAAAAAAATAAAAAATAATTAATAAAAACAAAAGTTAGGGGGCTCGAGCCGACGGTGGTACAGAGGGGGGGACGTTTTTCCATTACCCCGTAGGGGAGGGCGGAGGAACCCCGCGAACACCTGAAAAATACCAAAGAGCGGGGGTTCGGAGACCCTCCCCCGGAGGGGGGGAATAGTCCTACCTGTCGTTACCCCGGAAGCGAGAAGACCCCGACGCCTCCATCTTTGCGGTTTAACCTTGGCGTATTCTTTAGTAAAAAAAAAAAAATAAAAACTGACGGAGTCGTAAAACGATAACTGGTCCTAATATTTTTGAATCATGTTCCATTACCATTTAAATATTATTGTTTATTATCA
>JABUQX010089406.1:25000-37500 GCA_015478945.1 Trachelipus rathkii | reverse complement strand
CTGAGACTTGGAAAGATTGAAAAATATAGCTGAATCAGTCTCCAGTGTGATTAAGAGCTTTGGCGAATTGCTTCATTTACCCAAGTTTTATGTGCAGCGGGGGAAATATTTTTATTCCTATCAACCAGAGGCTCATTCTTGATGTTCTTGCCACCAGGCGTCAAACATTCTTGGTGGTCAGTCTTTGTCACCCAGTGTTTTAATGTAGCCCTACTGTCCCAGTAGCACAGGAAACAAAGCTATTTGGTGTAACTTCCTTGCTGCTCCAGCAGAAAATTAATCATTTTCAAACCCACACAAATTAACCATCCATGAAGGAGATATTGCAATATGTTCAGAATTTTCTTGATGTTGACATGCTCTTCTTTTATTTGTACAGAGGAGTGTCCTATTGGGATTGAACCATATATATTTCTGTTGTGCAGTAACACCCATTCCAACTTCTTTTACTACCGTCAATAAAAAGTCGTCCTTCACTTGAATCATATGTGAGCAGTCCATATTGAGAAGAATTCCTTCAGCATCATTCAATAAACAAGTTGACCATCTGAATGGAAGTACTTTCTCAGAGCTACTTCTCTGTTACGATAAAAGGAGATACTAGTGCCAGGTCTGAATATTCTTTACTCTTTCAGCCTGGAAGCCAACAATTCGGCTGACTGCTTTGGCAAATGCAAATCTCTTACCAGATCATTCAATTCAGGCTGACTAAACATAGCAATTGTATCAGAATATGCATCAGATGGCGTATATTCGGTCAGAGCATTATCTTTATCATCTGTAGAAGAAGGTAAACTGATATTTTCAACATTAATCTCCGATAGCTCAGTAAATACAGGCACAGGTATTTCCTTACAGTGTTCAACTGGTCGTCTAGAAGATGGGATATTTGTGTATTGTAAGTGGTGCTTGTTTGTCTTATTGAAACCTTTTACATTGACCACGGCAGAAGGGAAAGTATAAAAAGGCCAAAAAAATTTTCAGTCCCCAATGGGGGGTTTTTTTTTTTGTTTTTGGTTCTCGTCCAAACATATCACACCAAATCTCAGCTCAGCATTCTTTCCTTTAGACCATGTCAATGTTTCTACACACGTTTTGCACACTTTGTGAGGGACCCAATTTTTGCCTTGGTCTCCCAGGTCCTACCTTTAAAGTAGGCAAGTTACACCCTCTTGACAAGGTATTACTGTTGCTCCTTTGATCCTGCAAAGTTGAAGCTCCCACCAGAATGTAAGCCAGAAGATTCCTGTGTTTATTACGGCATCTTTCCTTCTTTCGGGATGTTGTGTGGCATTGTTAAGATCACAACCTGCATATGAAAATTATTACATAAATTGTGATATGTACATAAAATGATTGTAATATGTAATAATGTAATAAATTGGTCAAATGCACAATAAAATGACATTAATTAAACACATAATTATCCAATACAGCACCATCTGGTTTATCTCTAAAGGCAGTCAACTGACTCGCAACAACTTCCACTCATCAGTGACAAAGTGTTAATTCGGGGTGAAATACCATGAAAATGCGGGTTTGCCATTGCGTAAGAAATGGGTTTCGATAGAGCAATCTGAGATCAGCATTGGAATCAGCACCTTCGAATTAATATATATCTGCTAAAGTTAATCCCAGAAAAAAAAGTTTTTTTTTTTTTTTTTGTTTTTTGTTTTTGTAAGGGGGGTATAGGTATCGGGATCAGAGATAAAATCATTCAGCTCCTAATATTTCAACCTTAATATTTTATGTATATTTTAAATTAGTATATATCTTCAAAACATTGATTTTAAAAAATTTTAATATGTGAGAATATTGACAGACATACAAAATTCGGTATTTTTTTAAACCAAGGGGGCAATTAAAAAATTAGTATAATAAATCTGGGAAATGCATCTTTATGAATCCTAACATTTATGAAACAGAGGAAGAACACAAGACGTTTCTTTGATAATGGTGAATTTTCTATGTAATTTAATTAATATTAACAAAAAGTTAAAAGAAATTGATATCTATTTTTTTTTTTTTGGACTTCACATCTAAGCTTATAAAATGAGTAAGTTTAGGCAATTTATTCAGTTTAAATTTGATGTATCTTTGTACTTAAAGTTTGTAGAGCGAATTTTGGACGCCATGACAGTTTTTTATTTTATTTTTAATTAACGAATACCGTAGGGTGAGATACACTTTGCTCCCCATGCATGGCAGACCGCTCGCGGTAGTCCGAGAGCGGTCTGCCATGCATGAGGGGCAAAGTGTATCTCACCCTGCGGTATTCGTTAATTAAAAAAAAAAATTAAAGAACCGGCAAAACCGGTGCCTAAAATTAAAATTAATTCTTCCTTTTTCATATAACAATGAAGAAGGCAATCTTAGTGTAGGTAAATAATTCTGAGATAGCATTACCAACCATTCCGATGCTAATTTTATTATTGCCCCATGGTTAAATAAAGGACCCAAATTCAAGTACTTTAACTTTAGAGCTCAAATTATGGATACAGAAACATATCTTTCTCCAGTTTCTGGTGTAATATTTCCTCACTTAATCGACAGAAAATTGACTGACGATTGAGGAAAAATATGCCGATTTTGACGATGACGATTAATCATCCCATCACTAATATAATATATATATTACTAATATATATATATATATATATGATTAGATATAATATATATATGATATATATATATATATTAATATTATATATATATATATATATTATATATAGATATATATATATATATATATATATATATATATATTACCTATATATATAATAGTATATATATTAATTATATATATTATATTTTTATGGTATTAAATAAACAAAACACCTCAAAATAACGATACCAACCACCCATAAAATACAAATAAACCATCATTATACTATATAACCTACATAACTAACACCCCCTCAATAAAAAATACTATATACCCAAGTATCAACACCTACTATATATAATTAATACTACTAATATATACTCAACTCATCACACATAAAAACAAAACACACAACCAACCAACCCAACACACCCCACCCAAGCACAAAACAAAACCACACCACCACAAAACAACAAAAAACAAACAAACACAACAACCAACAAAAGAGATATATATAATATATATTATCACTCATGGTGATAATATATTTTATTCTATACAATGTATATCTCTTTATTATTAAATGGACAAAGATCGTGGCAAATATTATCAATCTCTCTGTATTAATAACTAAAACATCATGATAAAAAAAAAAACGTCCCTTAAAAATTACTTCAAATCTTGCTAAATATTAAAAAACAATCACAGATAAATTTGAATTATCATACCGTAAAAGTTCAGCCAAACAATTAACTAATAACATTTTCTAAAGATAAAAAAAAGGTAATAAGAGGTTGGTTGGAAAAGTTTGACATTGACAAATCCATATATAGTGACAATGATCGTCACGCTGAGAACAATTAATCTATAATAGTAATAATCAAATAATAATTAATAATCATACTTTCAATATTGGTAATAATAATCAATCAATAATAAGGATATTGATAAATAACACATGATAATACATTAATAAACAATAATAATAATAATAGCATAATACCCTAGAATAACACATACAACATATACAATAACTACTCACATAAACTACAACACCGCCCATAAATATAATCAACTATACTAATACTAATATATACTAAACCTATAATATAAATCTATAAAACATATAACTATATCATACTACTACTCACAACCCAATATATATAATAAATACAATATATAAATAACCTATAAACAATATACCAAACCATTATATATATATATATAAAATATACCTCATACCAAACTACTAATATAGGACATCGAAAACATATAACTCGGCCCTCGACACATATTCTGGAAAAGTAACGACCTGATCAGGAAGGAAACAAATAACATATTAGAATGTTTCGTAAAAAATCATTAAGTAATGGAAAATACAACTATAAAACGCTTCACACGAAAATCAACACTCACCACAATAAAAAAACAAAATATAAAAACTACCTAGCGAAAATTATGAACAACCAATACTGTACGACAAAACCTCTAATTTTTCTATTCCAAGTTATCCAACATGCGTCGCCGAAAATTATATAACAAATCGAATAACCAGTTTTATTTAGTGACCATGTTGTTGAATGACGTGTATAATCTAGGTTCAAATAAACGGTAACTCGAATTAAGGCTTTTTCATGCGCATATATACCCTTAATATTAAGTGAAGAAGATAACAATGCCCAAGACACGCTAAAACACTCGTAGAAGAAAGAGTGAACAAGATTGTCATGAAAAAGAAGCAACAGCTCATAGTCAATATAAACTAGTAATACCCCAAAGCGTGTACTGTAGAAGAGATTATCTGCAAATATCCTAAAATCTTCTATCAACTGGTTCCATCTGAAATTATAGCACCGTTAATAAAATTAATAATATTTTTTGTTTATGATGCACGAGCCACATTAGTAGTTCGAATATTAGGATTAACATGGAAAACAGTTGTAGATTAGCACAGCTTTTGCGAGAAGTGTGCGAAAATGAAATTTTAAATAGGAGAAATAAAATAAGTGGTAAAGAAAAAATAGTTGAAATTGATGAATCTGTATATGGGAAACGAAAATATAATAAAGGTCGAGTAGTTAAAAGTAAGTGGGTAATAGGTGGAATTGAAAGAGGGACAGGTAAATGTTTTTTCGTTCCTGTAATAAACAGAAATAGTGACACAATTAAAAGAATTTTAAAAGAATACATCAACCCTGGTACTACCGTAATAAAAGACGAGTGGAAGGGATACCGAAATCTGGTGGAAATAGATGTAACTCATCTCGCAGTGAATCATTCACTAAGCTTTATGAATCCATGAGATGGGACTTGCACGAACACTATAGAAGGAGAGTGGTCAGAGGTATGTAATTGAATATAACTTGTCAAACTTGAAATAACGATAGTTAACCTAACCTAAGTAACCTAACCTAACGTAACCCAACCTAACCAAACCTAACCTAACGTAACCTAAGTAAGTAACCTAACCTAAGTAAGTTAACCTAACCTAACCTAACCTAACATTTTGTTTATTTCAGTTAAAAGCAAAAATTCCTAAACAAGGTTTAAGAGAGAAGTATCTACTGTTATTTACGTTCCAACATCTGGAAGAAAGAAAACAAGGAAGAAATTTATTTTTAAATTTCATGGAAACACTTCAAAAGCAAAATCAAATCTATTAAAAGTATATTTATAAATTTTTTCGTTTTAAAATTTTGTAAATATATATAATATATTTTTTTTTTTTTTAAACATTCCCATACTAATTTTCATACTCTGATTCCAAATACATTATTGGGTTTTCTGTACATATCGTAGTTTTCGAGATATCTGGCGGGCCATTTATATTAGTCTTGGCCATTATATATTAAATATATATAATATATATTAATTATATATATATATATATATATATAGATATAATATATATATATATAAATTTTATATATATATAATATATATATATATATATATATATATATATATAAATATATATTACATATATATATATGATATATATATATATATAGTATATTATTATATATATAATATATATATATATATATATATACTATACTATAATATTATTATATAATTATATATATATAATATATATATATATAATATATCATATTATAAGAAAAAAATAAGTATAAATAAATTCATGAGCGTTTAAAAAGACCAATAATAACAAAAAACTAATGCAAATTCATAATAAATAATAATAATAATAATAATAATAATATAATATAATAATAATAAATAATGAATAATAATAATAATAATAATAATACATACATAATATAACTATTAATAATATAACTATTAATATAACTACTTAATAGATAATATAATAATAATAATAATAATAATAATAAAATAATAATAATAATATAATAATAAGTAATTAAATAATTAACAAAATATTATTAAAATATAAATAATAATGCTGATGATGAAAAGGATGCTAATAATAATTAATAATAATGTAATCAATTTATATACATAATAATAATAATAATAATAATAATAATACATAATAATAATAATAATTATAATCAAAAAATATTTAATTCATATCAATGATAATAAAAATAGTAATAGTATTAGTACTTTCTTATTAATATATATATTTTTGCGATCAACTGTAAATGATTTAATAGAACCTTCATTTTTTAATTAAAAATACATTGACAAACAACAACACAACAACAACAACAACAACAACAACAACAACAACAACAACAACAACAACAACAACAACAACAACAAAATGTTTTTGCAGTATAACTGCTTTGTGTTAACAGTTCAACTTTCTGAAATAACAAAATGGACATTTATGTAGCTTTTACATTTTTAAGAAAAGACCAAGATGTGAGTAGTATAGAGACTGAAATCAACATGAACCAGATTTGTAGCTAAATATGGAAACCTAGTCATATTTTTGGTATTTTTTTAGCATTTTGGTGCTTTTTAATGTTATCGGCTCCTTTTCCATAGGGAAGGCGCTTTCGGCAGGAAAAGCTGCAGATATTTTAGCAACTGACGTGGTCAAGGGCCCCAACTTCGGAGCAATTTGGGAATTTCTCCAGTGGCAACATTGCACGTCAGTGACAAAGGCTTGTTTTTAGAACTGAGGATCAGGATTTCGGATCTTCAGACCGGCAGGAAATCAAAGTCATGTCGGCAGTTGACTTGGAAGTTTTCCTTATTGTCGTTAGATTTTGACACTTGATGTGTCAAAGTATAGGTTTCTAAGGTCATTAAGGCCGTCTATGAGGTCTGGAAGACCGTTTTATGAGTTTTTGAACCTAAACTTATTGGGCTTAAACCCCCAAATGTGTTTTTTGGTGGTTTTTATGGCAGTAACTAGGCGAAAAATAAGCAGCCGACAGGCTTTTGCGATGGAATCAGAGTTGGAGAAGTAGTTGGATCCTGAGTAAGCTCATGATGCGGAGCACTGAGCCAGAACCAGAGCCGGAGCTGCAGCCTAATCTTGAAATAAGCATTTAATAGGCCAAGAGAGGTATCTTTCCCTATGTTTGCAAACCTGTAGAACATGATTTTGGGGCTTTCAAGTTCCTACGGAGTGTTTGAGAGCCTCCGGGTGGGTCTCCCAGAAGAAAAAAAGAAGAAAAAAAAGAGCACAGAATACATATCGGAGGAAGGAGTCGGAGTCAGAAAAGAAGTCGGCCGTACTCCAGAGCGTAATCAAAATTGAACTGGAGTGGGAGCTGAGAAAGAGTAGTGCAGGGCCTGAATCAAAACTTTCTTTTGACTTGCATAATATATGTTACATCAAAACCTATGTAATGATGGGTGCTGATGTCGAATACACTGGTTTCGACCCTCTAACAATGGCAGTAGTAGTTTTGTAGTAGTCACTATAGTCAGTCCTATTGATTTTTATTGCTTAACGGGTTGTGATGAAGGCCCCACTCGAGCTCTCCCGCAGGAGTGAACTGGCACGAAACCGACTCGTGCACCCGCAAGCGCAATATTTGCGCGCACACGCATAAATATACACGCATTGAATTCTAGCTGTGACGTTATTCTATTACGTGATGCAATGTATTCTGTCTTCTACGCTTCAACCGTAAACTTTGAAAAAATAAATATATTTTCCATTAAACTATGACTTTAATAATTTGCATACTCCATTTTCTTTTCAAACATGAACATTTATATTTTTAATTTCTTTGTATATAACCCGTTTTCTAAGCTTTGAACAGATCAGATTTCTGAACGATCTCAAATCATTATTGGATGAGGAAACATTATGGACCGCAGATCTGACGGTCTCTAAAGTGATTGACAAAGGATCCTGTAAGGATGAAACAGCATTTACCATGAACTTCAGGTTATTAATTTCCGAGAACTTTAATACAGAATAAACAAAGACTGACCGATTCGGGATAATATCTCCCACGCTCCAGACAGACACAAGTCGCCTCAAGGGTGCCTCTTCACGCCTCCAACAGATTAAAGATAATAAACAGGTTCAAGCAACTCAGCTCAAGGAAGAATAAGAAAACATACATTCACCTGCTTTTTTAGATCAATCTGGATTTAGTAATATACTTTTTATATGCATATAATGTTATTAATGTTATTACATATAACTATTTGGTTTATGTGATTAAATAAAATATTTAATTTAATCCTTTTGGATATTATATATATATATATAAAGTATGTATATATATATATATATATATATATATATATATATATATATATATATATATATATATATATATATCAAACAAAAAAAAAATATATATATATATATGTATATAAATATATATATATATATATATATATATATATATATATATATATATATATATATATATATATATATATATTAAGCACATACGAAAAATATTTTTAACCCGGAAAATCATAGCCACCCATCTCGACAATGTTTGGCAATTAGATTTAATTGAAATGGATTAAATATAGTTGTTCTTATAATGAATGGTATCAACATACTTTCACGACATAGACATGTACTTCACAGATAAAGATAAAAATCAAAAGACCGTGGATGAGGCTGTGTGAAATTATAGAGGAGGATAATAGATACCCACAAATGATGTGGATAGACAAAGGATCTGAATTTTTAGGTAGAATGTTTCAAAAACATATTATAGAGTATGATATAGGTTATTATAACAAATTCTCTGTAAATAATGCTGCCATAATTAAAAGAGTACAAAGAACTATAGAAGAAAGAATGCATAGGTACTTTACTAAGATGAATACTTTTAAGTACATCGATATACTACAGGACTTGGTAAACTCCTATAAACATTATCTCATAGAACCACTAAGACTATTTCAATAGAAATGTTAAAGACAAAACCTCTATCTCTTCCTCGTCATACAGCCTGTAAAAAATTAAAGATAATACAGGTATTAAAGTGAATGATTATGTGAGAGTATCCAGAACTGATGAAAATTAAATTTGCGGTTGCCATAAGGCTGGATGGTCAAGAGAAATTTTGGCGGTAGACACCATTAGAGTAAATTCCCAATGACAGACCAAAAATTATACCATCTTGTACCTGATGGAGAAAAAAATAAATGAGGGTTCGTAAGCAGGGAAATACAGAAAATACGGTTTGATTTTGAGAGTAATGTATATTTGATAGAAAAGATAATAGACTCAAAACGAAAAGATAAAAATAAGCAATACCTTATCAAAACGTGACAACTCGACAAGCCTAACTACATGCCGTGTCGTCCTAAAACATCAACGGCCAAGCCATCACCGATCGACGGCGGACCGTCATGCGCACTAGAGCCATGCCCCATCGTCGTATATATGCACCATGATCCTGAAATAAAGCCAGATTTCATTAGATAATGCTGACCTTATTCAGTTTGAATGGGGAACGCATGAAAGTAGGACTGTGCAAGATGATTTTGATGCAAACATAGGAGTATATACAGTGTTAAAAATATATTAAAATAAAGAAAATACTGACGGCTAGTGCCGACCATAAAGGAAAGATCATTTTGAAACATTTAACATGACGAGAGTATTATAAATCTTTAGCAAATGCATGGCACTTGGAAACACTAGATTAAGAACAAGCAAGAGGTGTCATGAGATTATTTAACCACAAAAGGGAAGCGACGAAGATAAATTGCCTTAACATTTCAAAATCCACATTTGAAACCGAAAAGGTGGCACCCTTTATGGCGAGCCCAGCATGGACTGTAGTAAATGTATTTATGAATGCGATGATATGGTACCTTGAAGACGGTTTCATTTACCCTTATATAAGTGTATTATTCAGGGTTGTGGAGTCGGTTAAAATTTTCCGACTCGACTCCCACCCTCTTCATAAGTGGCAGAGCCGCCAACTCCGACTCCCCCTCGGACCTCTTGAAAATTACCGACTCCGACTCCGACTCCACCCTTTGAAAATTACTGACTCTGACTCCACCTTTTGAGCTTCATTGACTTGATCTTTGAACTGGACTAGCTCCTCGGCCCTGGCCACCGCAAATATTTTAGCGACCCTGGCTCTGGTTCTGGTTCTCCTGGCCCTGGCCCCGGCCCCTGGCCCCGGCCCCGCCAAAATCAGGAAACCGGGTTTTCTACCGGGGTTAACTGTGAATTTACACTAAATAATAGAGGGTTAAATCCAAACAAAATAAAAAAAAAAAATATATTTTAATTCCATTACCCCTCTCTGTTATAAATTGATGCAAAATAGATAAAAAAATATAATCAATTTTTTTGGTATTTACTATGATTTCAAATTAAAATTGAGGCCGAATTATAATTTTTCCGAGTTTAACACATAAAATATTCGAAATTTATATATCAAACGAATTCAGAAAAAAATAAATATACCATAAAATATTAATAATGTATTTATTATTTATTTAAAGTAAAATCTCAAAAAATTAAATATTTTCCTAAATCTCTTTTCAAAATATTTATTCAATTGAATTAATATATATATATATATATACATATACATACATACATACATACATATATACATACATACATACATACATACATACATATACATACATATAGCTACCTTTGTTCTTTAAACATTAAATGACGAAGAAAACTGATAACTTCAGATATTTAACTGGGAGCAGGTAGTGAGGGATCACTCGATAGTTTGCAGCCACCATTGTGCTGCCGTGGCTTGACGCAGATGCTATTAGTTTGAGAGTTTATTTAATTCATAGAACAGGCATTATTAATGTGCTAGGCCAGGCAGAAAGCACGGAATGATAATGTATATAAAGTTGGTGTTGGTTTTCTATATATTGTAAATGATTGTTATTCCGTATTACATTTAGATAATATAGACGATAATTCAACTATTGTTAGCCGAGTAAGATGCACAGGCCGAAAGCCAGGCTACCAAACGGTGCTGTGTTATGTTGTAATGAGAGATTAATGAGATGTTTTAATACATGAAACGAGAAGGCCAATTCCCTCACAATGCAACATAACTTCTTTCATTTGAATGGCAAATATTACAAACAAATTTTCGGCCTGAGTATGGGATCCTCCCATATACTAGTAGAATATACAGGAACTAACAGAATTTTTTATGTTAAAAATTACCCACCCTTTATTAAACAATAATAGTTTATGGATTAGATATGTAGATGACATTTCTTTCTCCCTCACAACATCAACCCTAATGATGTCCTAAACTATATTACCTCTATTCATCCTTCAGTTAAGTATACGATAGAAATGCCTCCACAACTCTATCCCCTTCCTCGACACCTTAATCACATGGAATAAATAATTACTTGCAATTTACTATATAAAACCAACATAATGCGTAATCTAAACAAGATTAAAAAATCATCAGTTGATTCACTCAAATACAAAATTATTTAATGTCATCTTTATTTCTCCGTGCTTTTCATATATGCTCTCCTTTCTAGCACAAGAAACCAAATACATCCACACAATACTTTCTCAAATCAATTTCACTATCCTGAGAGTTTTCATCAAAAAGATTTAACAAAGCAAAGAGTACTATAGCACCTTTTCTCCGAAAAATAGCAACACCCTTTTACCAATTCCTCAATCACCATTATATTCGTTAAAACAAATAATACCAACATACCCTCATTCCATCAATAATGACACCTTAAACATTTCAAACTCCTAAACGTGTTATTACAGCAATCTCCCCTGTAAAGCTGTATATATATCACATCCCTTGCAATACTTGTAATAAAACATATATATAGGTGGAAACATAGATTTGAAAAGAAGAAAAATCAACACACAGATGACCTGCAACAGGGACAGCATAAATTCAGCTTTAATGTCATAGGCGAAGACAGGCTATTTTATCAATACTAATATAAAGAATCAGAAATATCATCACATCAATGAACCATCTTAAAATCATGGAATCCTTTTTGCATTTATAATAGTAACAATCATAATAATCATCCTGGTGAAGTTAAGATAGATTTTATGCAAATAAAAAATGAATATCTGAAAACATCAAAAAATATTTCAAACAAATAACCATGAAGAAATAGCAGACCAAATCCTTTCAAATACTAATTCTGGAACTGATGTGAAGATCAGTTAGAAGAAATCCAGTCCCCAGCCTGAAGTTTCAGGGTCTAGTGTCGGGATGAGGCTTAGCTTCCTCAAAAAAAATCTATATTCAATAAAGCGTCTCTAACAATGCTCTTTAACTCCAGCAACATAGCAACAAAACGAAGTGACAAAGTAAAGCATAATACTCAAAAAAGAATCCATGGCCTCTAAGGTAAATATATCACGACAAAGTAGTTCATAATATATATATATATATATATATACATACATACATACACACACATACACATACATACATACACATATATATTATTACATACATATTACATATTGGTT
>JABUQX010089406.1:0-20000 GCA_015478945.1 Trachelipus rathkii | reverse complement strand
AGAATAATAGAAAAGGTTTGTGCTCGCTGTGATTTCTTTGAACTTTTAAAATTTATGTTTTAGGTAATCATATCTGTAATAATCTTCTTTCATAAGCATAATAAAATAATAATGTAAAGAATTTACTGATTTCTCCAGTCCAACTTTCATGAGCTTCACACAAAGTATGTCATCGTATTGCTCTTGATGGTGAGACACATCTTCATTTAACCTTGCATCAAAGATATCTTCTCGTGTATGTCTCCTGCAGAATTTTCTAAGAAAGTTGAGTTTCTAGTTGTTGTAAATGTTTAAAAGAAAAATTGATTTTTATTTCCCACGAAGAACTTATTTTCTTTTGAGCTGTAAGACAACCTTAGGTAATGATAGTTTGGATATGTTAGGGAAAAAGTAGCAAATGATAGAGAAGGTTATGATAAAATAGTTAGGCAAAGTTAGATGCAGAATGATGGAAAGAAAATAAAGTTTTAGTTAGCAAGAAACCCATAAAATAATACTTACTTATCATCAAGCGATGAAACAGTCTTTATGCCATGATACACAGTAAGAAACCGTAATATCAGGTTATACCACGGAATTTGTACAACTATCTTTAGCTACACCTCTTCTGACTACACTGTCTGACCTGATTCATCTAAATTTATCCGGTTAGACTCCCTTAAGGGGAAAGGTAACCCTCTCTCCCCTCAAATAAAGCGCAAGCAACAACAAGAGTACCCAAAATAGCAAAATATAACATTATCAATATGATGATGTCATTCCTTTACTTTCATTGTCACTCACTGATGTCATTAAAATGCAGCTCTCTGATTGGGAACCCTTGAGCTTACTAGCATTGCGTAATGTTTAGGTGTGACGTAGATAAAATATTTACCGGTTCAATATTTTAGTTATGGTCTGTCATTCGAAGTGTCCGTACGCAGTGTCCGTATTCTAGGTGAAATAATAATAATAATAGAAGAGAATTTGATAATTCGTGTAGTTATTATATATTCAAGTTGATTATTTTATTATTTTCTTGTTTCATATTAAATTTGTTTCTTAAAACTGATCTCAAAAGTGATTTTGAACCAGAGGCCTGAGAAAGAGTTTTTGTGGATGCGGATGTATTTTTAATATTTATCATTTTGTGATGACACATCAATATTCTTAATTATTATTCTTAATTCTAATTATTAATTATTATATTATTATTATTATTATTATTATTATTATTATTATTAGTTATTAATTATTATCTATTATTATTATTATTTTATTATTATTATAAATTATTACTCAATTATTAATAATCTTTCTATAGACTTGATATATAAATTATTATCAGGATAAGAATATATATTCGTGTTTATTTAATAATAATGTTAATGACAGAGATTAGCATTCAAAATGCTTGTTATGTAAACATTTCTTTCAAAGAATCCCTTTTCAACTTCTAACTAAAAACCTTCATTCTTTTTTATTATACAATATTATTCTTACTATTTTATTTAATAATAATGTTAATGACAGAGATTAGCATTCAAAATGCTTGTTATGTAAACATTTCTTTCAAAGAATCCCTTTTCAACTTCTAACTAAAAACCTTCATTCTTTTTTATTATACAATATTATTCTTACTATTTTATTTAATAATATTATGTTACATCATGTTCTTAGTTCGGTTAATGTTATGTTAGCCTTATTGATAAGTTTAAACTTTCTTTATGTTAATAATTAAAGATTGAAAAGATTTAGTTAAAACTTAAAATGTTTTTAATAAAATTTCATATACTGCAGATAAACAAGCCTTTATTTACTCATGTCATGGACATATAAATTGCTATTTTTAGTCACTTATATTTTATTGCAGCTGTCTGCTATATTTCTGCTGGAGATCTAGATGTCAACTCCCTCTTTAAATAAGCTCCAAAAGCATGTCGAAATTTTGTTCAGCTTTGTTTAGAAGGTTATTATGATAACACTATATTTCACAGAGTTGTTCCAAAATTTATTGTACAAGGAGGTGACCCAACAGGATCTGGAACTGGAGGAGAATCAATATATGAGAGTCCATTTAAAGTAATGAATAAGTAAATTTGAGGGGCATATTTTGTAAATTGCTAGTTAATAATAATAGTAAAAAATTCTGTATATGTACACATAGGATGAATTTCATAGTCGTCTCAGATTTGTTCGTCGTGGTCTTGTTGCAATGGCCAATGCAGGGCCAAATGATAATGGATCACAGTTTTTTTTCACTCTTGGTCCTTGCCCTGAGCTTCAAAACAAGCACACAATTTTTGGCAAAATAGCTGGAGACACCATTTATAATCTACCCAGATTTGAAGAGGGAGAGAGAGATAAGGTTAGATTTATTTAGTTTATTAAGTGTTAGAAATATTGAATTCATTTAATAAACTGCTTAGAAATATTTACCTATATCCATTTTATAGTCTAGTTTTTCTTATTGGTAACAACTGAAAATGTACCAAACACTTCAAAAGTGATACAACTCAAAAATCATTTCCAATAAAGTATGAAAATTGGAAATAGCCTTACGCATCCATACGATTGTCACTCTTGTGACCTTATAGTTCCCATGGTTGGCGAGTGTTCCATATATTAGGTATAATTTTTATGTCTAACACAGAGATCCTGCTCAATGATTAGTACAATTAGAGAGTGACCTAGACTCACATAATAGCCATAAAACCGTAGCCTAAATTGGGAGTTCAATTATATGTGAATGAAAATTAGTTGTAATAATTGCGAAATATTATAAGCATCAATCTGGATCGTGACCTTGTACTTTTTCATAGCTAGGAGGACTCAATCAGTTCTATAAATTCAACTGATATTGTTCACTGAACATTTGACCTATTATAAGAGGTTCTCTCATATCATAATCAGTATATAATTGTAAAACCTTTCTAATCTTTGAGATTCGAGCACTCACGCATAAATTAGGTTCCTTCATAAAAAATTAAAGTAAATCTCTCTTTTTCACAACCTTTATCCTCAATTTTGACCAAAGACGGATGTTGACGCATGTAGTGAAGATTTGTAAATGAACAGTACCGTACTACTACAAGAGAATATCGATACAATGTCTTGATAAATATAAATATCTAGAACTCTTGTCATCTCTTTTGTTAAGACTACCATTTAGTAAGTACGACTCCTCACAATAATATAAGTGAATCAATTGCATATACTAAAACACATATAGAAGCATTACAGAACCAGTTACCTACTAATAAGTAATCAACCTGAATATGCGTTGGTTAATTATTAACCTACTTTGGAAAAATCAGTGAAATTGGTTGGCAATATAAGGCATCTAACGTTATGACTCTTGTAATCTTTTACCGTTTAAATTACTAGTTTTTTAATATATATTCAAAATATAAAATAAATGAATATCGAACAAGTGAACCTAAATTGATAGATCTAATCGGCAAGCGATATCTTATAGTCACTATGTCATCTTATCTTTACGAATCTCAATAGCAGGTAGGTCCTCCGAAATAGTCATAGCTAAACCCTTTTAAACTTTTGTTATATTAATGATGGGAGCAAACTAATCTTAATTTTATCACAAAGAGAGATGTTTGAGAACACGATTGGTACTCATACTTTTTAAATATATGTCTAAACAAACTATGTCTTGACTATCTCCATACACGTTTTTTATTGAGATAGAGATCTCAATAGATCGTCCTAGAATTTATGTCAATATCTAGTAAAAATAATAATAAAGAGAGATTTAATGAAGAAACCGGTGGGACCAGTATATAAAAACATATAAATATGGGTTCTCTAAAAACAAATTATTTGAATAGAAAATAATGAAAATTGAAATTAGGCATCAAATACGTTGTTGAATCTTTACTTAGCAGCATTTTTAATCTGAGTGGCCAACCAAGATTCTTTAAATATATTAATTTATAGAAATTATATTAACAATCAGAGATAAGATTAGAGATCCCAACATATCAGTATTAATATATTACCTATAATATATATTCATGTTCGACTCAAAATAGGTCATGAAAATTGAAGTAATAAACCACTTTTAGACTTATTTATCCACTGAGGTAGGTATAAAATCATTTTTATAATTATGAACATAGGGTTGTAAGATAGTAACCTACAGAAGAGAACAACATGTCTGTATATATCCTACGTTTTTTGTAAGACCATAGTACGTAACCTAAAAATTTATGTCAAACTACATGATATAGGTATATTATATAATATATAGAAATCAGTTGATCACTAACTGAAAAGTAAACTCAATACCATATAATATGTGGGTCAAATATTTGAATGAAAATAAATGAAATTTAGTAAATAATAGCATCAAACGTATGGTGACTCTTGAGCATGCTTTATTAACTAGTGAGAGTGAGCTAACAACTAGATTATTTTTTAAAATTTATAACAGAAATAGATGAACTATTCAGATATTATCAAATCCCCAAATATAATCAGTATATTTATTTACTCTATTTTTTGAGTACGACCTTACAAATGTAGTGATCCTGAATTGAATAGTAAAATACTTTTAACTTATTTACCTGAGGGTGTCAACAATTTTAAATATTGAACACAGAATAGGTTTAACGAGATAGTAACCCCTAACAGAAGAGAAACAAATACTGAGATATAATTTACATTTTCTTTGGCATTATCTAACGTAAAGTGTATCATTAGTTGGTCGAGAACGCCTGCATAGTACGATCCATACAATTAAAATGATAAGTAAACTGAATGAAGTTATTCATGACATGGACGCTATCTGCAAAAAATCACCCAACTCACAATAGAGCGTCAAAAAATATTTTGATGGAAAATTATGAAAATTGGAATAATAGCATCACACCAGTATAGTGACATACACTTGTTTAAACTGTTTTACACTAGGTGGGCACTAGCGAGGTTTCTTATGTAAAATTTCTAATATATGAATGTACAGACACGAGTGACTACTCAATTATAAGAGATCTAAAACTATCAATAATAATTATATTACCCGTCTCTTATTGTACGTAACTTCAAATTTAGGTCCTAGATAAAAATAAAGCAAACACTTTTAACTTTTTACTTAAGAGGGCAACAATATCTTTAATTTTGAGATCATACAGAATGTAATAGACAGTACCCTACAAGAAGAAAACATTATGTCTGTATATTTTAACAGTATATTATTTTTTTTATTTTTGTAAGTAACCATAGTAAAATATATCTAAATTTATGTCAATAACTTACATGTATAGCTAAGAGACAGTGACCTATAACTGAACTAATGGTTTAAGAAAGTGGCAACGGAAGAGGTCTAAAAATTTGAATTGAGAAAATATGAAAATTGGAATGGTCGAGTCAATCATACTGTTTGTGTCTCTGTACAGATTGTATACTTTTTGACCTTTTTAGGGCGCGGCAAACAGTTTATTAAAAATATTTAACACTGGAGTGATAAGAGCGTACAGTGAACCGTATTATGAAGAGATTCCCTAATCACAAGATACCACAATATATTACCCTTAAAAAGTTCTTTCTTGAGCGTAACTTTCAAATTTATGATTGTCCTATGAAAACTCATATCTAAAACCCTTTTAACTTTTATTTTGAGGGGCAAAACCAATCTTTTGCAATTTGATTCAACAGAAGGTAAAGACACTGAGATCTCTAGTGCATCAACAGAAAAACGAAGAGCATTAAAATTCTGTATTATTCTACAATTATCTTTCTTTTGTATTAATGACCACTATTATTAGTACGTATCCTAAAATTTAATATTGATCCAAACTATCACATGTATGATATAAGACAGTTAGATCACTATATCTGAATAAAAGTACCAAACTATACTAAATATTGAGTGATCATATAAATAATTATATTTATGAATGAAAAATTAATGATATATATTTGAGATAATATAGCAAATCGAATATGTTATTGATTACTCTATATATTATAATATACCGAGTATACTATTTTAGCCTGGGTGGCAAGCAGATACTTCTTGTCCACATATTTTAATATAGAAAAAGCGGAAAAGTTGTACCTATTTGAGAACGCACGATGCGCACTCACAAATACAGTAATATATATTATCCGCGAACGTTTTACGTAGCGACACATCTAAATAAGTAGGTCACTGAAATTTTATATTACAGAGCATCGTTTATATTTTATCTCTCTGAGTACACGACATACATTAGATAATTTGGATGCGTCCAGACGCTATAATGATAACAACACAAGTACCACTCTTATCAGTATATATTATTAACATACCAGAGTGTAATCAGTCAAATAATTAAATCGAAAATTAGATTGGATTAATATTGTAAGACACCATAGCAACGATGCGCTAGAGTACATCTTTTGCTGCGCAAAATATCTACATATCCTCAAGCAGCAGTGACGGCATCACGCTTAAATGTGGGAGAGGGACCAACCTTACCTGAGTACTCTGTCGGTCAAAAATATTTGAGCACCTGAAATATACTGTAAATACATTCGCAATAGAGACCCATCAAGCGTTTCGACTCGTTAAACTTCTTTCGAGCAAGCCTGGCGCGGCGTCATACAGAAAAAAAATAAAAATATAAATGAATATCTAAACATAGAGAAACATAGATAAATTAAATAGTAAGAAGAATTGTACACATAACATTAATCAAAAAATAGATAACCTGAAAAGCCTACTACTTTGAGCAAGACTTCATGATATATATTTAAATGACGAGAACCAACTTGGAATCAAGATATATGAGAGGGGACATCGAGAAGAGCCAAGAACGATGCGAATCCTTGGTTAGACTCTTGAGCGCGCGTGAGGTAGTGTCATATCACGGTTTTAAATTTAATATAGATTGTACGACATTGACCTATTAAAGAGGTCCAACATATCAGAAAATACTTAGACCCGATATATTATGTTCTTTTTTTTGATCGGATCCTCTTCAAACATCAAGTGTTATCACCTAGAAGGAGATTAGGGTTAGATAGAGCGCGTCCTATATATACTTTTAAAAAATTTTTACTTGAGTGAGGCGTAACAATCTTTAATTATTGATCACTAACAGATATTAGTAAGACAGTAACCTATATACATCAGATAAGTGAAGAAATCAACATGTTCATTATTAATATTCATACGTTTATATTTTTGTAAAGAACCAATATTACGTTTACCTAAAAATTTTATGTTCAATATACTAATACTTCATGTTTAAACTACAATTGTTTTGACTGACTAATAAAGTAATATCAACCTAATAATGGGTAATAAAATTTTATGAATGAATAATATTAAATGAAAAAATTGGAAATATGGCAAATCAACTGTAAATTTTATATTCTCATGTATACTATTAATAAAATTAGATATAAATATAGTATTTATAAAAATTCAATTAAATAAGAATATATATACGACAATGAACCTAATTATTTATAAAGAGTATCCAACATATCAGAATTATAATTTAAATCATTTTTTACGTAACATATATATATTATTATTAGTGAGTCCTTATAAAAAATTATATAAGTAAACCCTTATAACTTTATATTTGAGGAGGACAACAATCTTTAATTATTATCATACAGAAATGTTTTAGATACAGTACCTCACTATACAGAAAAAGGACCATACAATGTCCTGTAATCCTTACTATGTATTTTATTTTGTAAGAATCACAATAGTTCGTCCTAGTTTATGTCTATAACTGACATGATGTTAAGAGATTGTACACTATCACGAAATAGATACCAACCTAAATATGTGAGTCAAATATTTGAAATTAGAAAATTAAGAAATTGGAAATATATAAGCATTACAACGTTGTAGACTCTCTAATGCAGCTTTTATTTATATACTGAGTGCACTAAAACTAGTTTTTAAATTTTATATATAGAAATATAAATAACGCTATATGAACCTAGTTTAAAATTAGATTACTCAATTATACAGTATATATATATACCTTTTTTGTACGACTCAAAATAGGTATTGTGAAAAAAATTTGGGGGGGGGTACGAAGTAAAATAATATATAAATTTAACCTAAATTTATTTATAGCTTTTACCTTAGGGTGACAATAAAAAATCTTTAAATTGACACAGTGTGAAGTATAAGTATACTTACAGAAGAGAAACACAACATGTACCTGTAAATATCTATACGTTTTTAAGATAGTACGTCTCTACTATAAATATTAATTATCAAAACTAAGAACCATTAATATAATGATTCACTGAAAAGTACCTATATACCTAAATGTGGGTCAAAATATTTTAAATGTAAAATTAATGAAAATTGAAAAAATATAGCATTTCATAAATGACTAATAACTATATCTTTTAACTCATGAGTAGGACAATCAAGTTATATTTAAATTAAAATATACAGATATATACGTACACTTAGACCTAAAATTGTGAAAAGGAGATTTCCGCATTAATCAGTTAGGTATTTATTATGAGTCGAGGTTAGTTATATGTACTTGTGTACGACACTTTCAGTAAGTCTACTAACGAAAACTTGCGAGTAAATCTATCTTATCAACACTTTAAATTATCAAGTGGGGCCAATACTATATATTTTTTAATTTGAGAAGCAACAATAAATGTTAAAATTTATAGTAATAACCTACAGATAAAGTAAGAAATACACATGAGTATATATTCTTATAACGTTTTTTATTGTAAGATACCTACATTATAAGTAACGTATATTATATATTATATATATAGATCCTATTATGTATTTCAACTTAAAACAATAATGTTAAAGACAGTGACCTTAACTGAAATAGTACCAAAACCTAAATATTGAGGTCAAATAATATTTTTGAATGAAATAATATAATAAAAGTTGGATAGATATGCGTCTAATAAGGAGTATACTGTGACTCTTTCGCTGAGAAGCGTTTTTATATACCTGAGAGTGTAAACCTAACCGAGTTTTTAAAACTTCAGAACTTATGATATTGTAAGAGTAGAGGTTCTTCGAGAGTGACAAATCACATTGGAACGACTGCATCCAACATTATCAGAATATATACCATCTGCTTTTTTGTCTAAATGACTCAAGAGTAATTGGTCACTGAAAATGTAAGATAAATAAAACACCCTATTATTACTTTGTTTCAACTATTGAGAGGGTAGAGTCAATATTTATATATTGAAAAACAGAAATGTAATAAGACATTCCTCGCCATATGACAACCCAGGGTAGGTTAAGATAATCCAACTACAGTAGATTAATTTATGGAACACTTGAATAACGTATCCTTAGAAATTTTAGTCAAAACTTAACATAGATTGATAATGATATAAACAAGTGACCTATCACTGAATAAAGTTTCACAACCTAAAATATTAGGGTTCAAAACCTATTTTGAATGAAATAATATAAAAAAATTTGAGAGTAGAAATAAATAGCAATCCAATCGATTGTGACTCTTGTATAAAATCTTTTATACTCTATAGGGGAGGGTACAATCAGTTATTATTTTATAAAATTTAATTTAGAATGTACGACAGTGAACTATTGAAAAGAATTATCCAACATATATCAGAATATCTTCTATTTTTTGAGTGCGATGACTCAATATAGGTCCTGAAAATTAAGTTAATAAAACTTTATATACTATAATTTTATCTATTTGAGGGGTACAACTAATCCTATAGTTTTGATCACAGATATATGTAAGTAACAATACCCTATACTAATAAGAAGATAAAAAACATGTCTTTATAAAATAAATATATTATCTAATATACGTTTATTTTTGTAAGACCCATAATAGTTAACGTATCCTAATAATATGTCAATAACTACAATAAATGTAATGAACATGTAGAATCACTAACTGAAAAGTTATCAATAACCTAAAATATGGTAGTCAAAATTAATTTGAGAATGAAAATATGAAAATTGGAAATATATAGTCATCTAATCTGAGTTATGTGACTTTTAGAACTTTTTACACCTATTATGGAATTTGGAGCTAACCTAGATTTATTTATAAATTATTATATTAAGAATATTTACGACATTAGTGACCTATTGAAGAGATTCAATATATAAAACGAAATGTTTAATGACTCATTTAATTGGCGATTACACAAAAGTAGGTCCTGAATAATATAAAGTAAATCCATCTACACCTTGAAAATCACTGATAGAAATTCAGCTATCAAATCTATTATTTTATGAATCAAATGATTTTTAAAATTTTTATATACCTACCCAAGGCAAACTACTTGTCGTTATGTTATGCTTGGCAATGTTTTTTAATTATATATTTAATTTATGATAAAACAAAAAATCGAATTTAAAGGAAATAGTTTACACTGCTTGAATAGTATAAGACAGAGTGACTCTATACCTGATCAGGATCAGTTATATAATATTTGACTTTTCAAATAATAGATATGAAAATATGAAAATTGAAATAATAGCAAATCTAACGATTTTTGAGATCTCCTTGTCTAACTTTTATCCATAGAGGGATCATTCAATAACAGTTTATTTTTTAAAATTTAAATATAGAGTTAACGATCAAAGTGACCTATTAAGAGATTCTATATAACATATATTCAATAATTATATTTAATACCTTTTTTCTGCTACACAGACTCAAATTAAGGATTTAATTGTACTAGAAGAATTATAAATACAATATCATATTAACTATTTACTTGGAAGGGTGGCAAACAATACTTTAAATTTGAATATCTCTAAACAGAATGTTAAAGAACAGTTACCAACTATTTAACAAGGACATGCAAACATTGACTGTAGTCTGTATATTCCTCGCAGTTTATTTTTAGTAGACCCATATAGTAATGAGCGAAATGGAAAATTCCCTAAAATATAAGTGCATAATAATCAAAATCTACACAATGGTATTAAGAAACATGTACACATATCATTGAAAAGTATCTCTAAACACTATTAACATTATCAGCGAAAGGAGATCCAAAATATTTTATGAAAGATCTAAAACTAAGAAAAATTGTCTGGAAAATAAGTGCGTTAGCTATAGTCAACTCAAGTTTGGTCTCTTAGTAAACCATATTATCTCAGCACATTGGGGGCAACAGTTTTCAAATCTATTTATCTCCAAATCTATAAACCTTCAGCAGTTGCTAGATTATCAAATGCAAAAAGAGGAACCTACTCAATCGCGAGAGAGTTCATATATTACCTCTCTCTCTCTTTCTTTGTCAATGGAGAAGGCGTATCTATCTATCTCAACTACTCTAAACCTCCCTCTTACTTCTTATTCACTTTGACGGGTGCCACACTACACATCTCTTAATTGATCCACCAGAAGGTAATCACAGTATCCCTCCTCTCACTCATACAGAACGAGAAACATCACTATGTTTTCGTATATCTTCTCTACGTTTTTTCTCTTTCGTAAGTCATCCCATATGCTAATACGTGCTCCTAAATCCTAATGTCAAATCCTACCATGATGTAAGATCAGTGAAATCCCTACTGCAATAACAGTATCCCTCTAACTGCCTCACACAAATGCGCGTCTACACAATATTTGCGAACATGGAAAATAATGAAAATTGGTAAATATTAGATCAACATTGCTCTACTAACGAATGGTAACAAAACATTCAAATATCCTAATAGTTAATACTTTTTATATCTAGGACCTCTATGAGGAGGTATGCGAAGGTCAAGATAAGAAAATTTAGAGTGGACAGATGAGAGGAGGTGACTGCTCTCAGCCACTCCTCGCAGAAAATTTAACCGTGTAACAGTGAA
Source organism: Trachelipus rathkii (assembly GCA_015478945.1). Classification (NCBI taxonomy): domain Eukaryota; kingdom Metazoa; phylum Arthropoda; class Malacostraca; order Isopoda; family Trachelipodidae; genus Trachelipus; species Trachelipus rathkii. The sequence goes on along the minus strand of JABUQX010089406.1, from coordinate 8,206 downwards.
ATTTTTGTCAGCTTGTGAAAACAAACCTACAATTTTGAGAATATTTAGTTATTTATCATAAATTTATATTTTCATATATAAATATTATACTTTTGAGATTATATATATACGGTAGCAATGCTTCTCGCTATTTATATTCACCACAATATTAGTGAGATACCACTAAGTATATGATATATATATCCGCTTCCTCTCATTTTAAATATAATATATAATATATATATTAATATATATATATATATATTATATATAATATATATTAATATATTATATAAGTTTTAAAAAACAATATATCTTATTATCAGTAATAAATCGAAAAAGCTACAATAGGACCATAACAAACTGAGAACAACATTACCAAATTAAAGAAAATTAGGTGAAGTAGAAAATAAGGAAAAACTCGTAACCAATAATTGAAACATATACTGTATTATGTGGCCAAGCAAGTAATTTGCATTAAGGGGCTCAAGTGACTCCTGGACGTATTGATAATTATTCACTCCAGCTGAAAATGACGGTAATTTTAGAAGCCTTCTTAGGTATATTGTAACAAATTGAGAAGTTGAGACCTGGTTATTAAAAGAACCACTACTATCTAACGTTTCCAAAAATCAATGATATTATATACGAGTCCGATGATTTATCAAGTAATAGAATATATCATAACAAATATTTGGGTACGGGGAATTTTAGAGGAATAATAGTGAGGAGAAAGTTAATAAATAACAAATTTTCACCAGCACTTAGTCTGATGAATACAACGGAATATTTCCCTCAAGCAGTAAAACTAGATTTTATTTCAAACTTTGTATAAAGAGCAACGCGAAATTGGTGGTGATGAGAGATTGAATTAACTCCTTTAACTTTAAGAGAGGATTTTTTATAAATCATTTGTTCCGGTTTATATATCTCAGGTTTGTAATATTGGCAAAAATGTAATTATTCGCATTCACGAATATTAAAACTTATCTTTGGTTTAAAAAACTTACGTATATATAAATTTAAGCAATATAAAGAAATGATAGAGCCTCTTCCATGAGAGACGAATTTCGAGGAGTGCAATCTGCTGTTATTCGGAATAAGTATCATAAAGCTCTATACACACATTTGTGTGCAGGTCATAATTGAGTTAATAATCTATTAGTCTTCTCATATCAGTCATCTTTCATAAATCAGGCAAATTCGTAACGTACTTTAGAGATTGATTCATCTCTGAAATATATGACATCACTTATTTTTTCCATTGAGTCACGAATGACGTCACACAAAAAACTTCTGGAGATATAAATAAAAAGAGTAATTTTATAGTAACCAAAGTCATAAGAGGATTAAAAAATTGATTGATGATAAAATAAGAATTTGGTGGTGAAGCGACAATAACTTAGCGTTTTTTCGTATTCAAAGGACTCGTGAATCTTCAATACTTGTGCGTGCATTGAAAAGAAAGAAAATAGAATAGGCCTGGTGAAATTGATTCACAAGAGAAAGTACGATCTCTATTCAAAACAATCTTCATCAGAATTTTATTAAATGAGAGGCATTAGTAATCGAGATTTTAAAAGAGTCTAATGTTATCATTCGGAATATATCCAACCACCTTTATAATAAGCAGTTACTATGAGTGTTCTTCACTTGGATAACATTTGTCAGTGCAATAACAACTTAGTGAAAGAAATGAATTACCTACTTCTGAATAAAAGATGACAAAATGCAGCCACAAGTTAAAACCATAATTCACGACAAAGCAATAAAATGCATGCGACAGCTAATGAAAAGTGTATTGAAATATTTAACAGATTGCCTAATGAACAACTACGAATAGTCTCAGAGATAAATCGTTGTGTTAAGTTGCCTACCTATTCAGATCCCAATCATATTGACCTTTAGGTTAGGTTTAGGTTAGGTAGGTTAGCATCTCACAGTTGTTTTTTATAGTTCGCTGATTAATTCGCGATTTGATTTTTTTGTTGTCTGATCGATTTTCTCTCGCATGAAACCACTATCATTTCACTTCAGATACTTTTACTCAAGGAGGAATAGTGTGCACACGAATACCCGTATACAAATGTCTATATTGACATACACACAGAACATCCTTTTATAAAGACGACCTTTTGACACACCCTCATATTGTAAGATTAACTATAACTAAATAGGAAGAGTGTATTAGTCTTCTGTGACAAGCGTAAATGGCTGTTAGAAAATGTAAAAATACTTAAAAAACTGTGAATTCAGGTGTCTATTGGCTGAGTGTGACAGATGGAATGGAAGTTTCCTAACAGTGCTACTTACTCCATGAAATTATACTTAGCAGTATTGCCTCTAGAATCACACCGCTAAACAGTACGAAAGAAATCACTTATTTTCGAATACATTAAAGTAGCGCTCTAGAAAAACGTATTTACAGTGAGTGATTATGAGATAGAGGTATTCGCACATTATACAAAAGTTTTTATGAGCTTTTATACTGTACTATAATATAATGCTTAATGATTTATAGCACAACAGAAGTTCAAGTACAATATATGAAATATTTTATGAATATCACCTATCAATGTCCAAAAAGCACAAGGAAACTGAAATTGACACCTTATAAAACGATGGTAGAGCGAGAGAAAATATATATTATATTATCTTACTACTATATATAGTACATATACACTAAAATCATATAAAGAGCATTGTTATTTAAAAAAATAAAAAATACTTTTCTTTACATAAATCATATAAACTATTATTTGTAGACGCAATTTATCTGTAATCTGATAATTATATTCTATGTCTTATAGTAATATAATATACTATAATATATATATATATATATTATATATATATATTATATATATATATATATTAATATATATATATAATTAAATATATAATATATATAAATAATATAATATATATATTAATTAATTAATATATATATATATATATAATATTATACTATATAATATATAATATAATTTATCTTATCATTTTATGAAAATGTAAACTCAACTTTGCAGAAAGTTCTGAGCTAGGAGCCACCCCCTAGATAAAAAATTATCCATTATAGGCTACGGGCCTGAGTAGACATACAGTCTTTTAATATATTTAATAATAGATAATGTAAACGAACAGTACCTATTGATAGAAGATCTCAATCGACATTAATTCGTATGTATTACTTATAAATTTATTTGAGATACGACTCCAAAAATAGGTCCCTAAAAATTAAAGTAAAACCTTTTAAACTTTTACTGAGGGGCAACAATATTTAATTTGGATCACAGGTGTAAAATAGTAACTAGCTATTACATATAAAGAAACTAGCATATGTCTATTTAATATATACTACGTTTTGTTGTAATGACCTATATTAAGTTAACGTATACTATAAAATTTAATAAGTCATAATACTTGGAGCATGCATGATTATATAAGATACAATGACGCTTAGAGTGAAATAAAAGGTACTCAAAACCATAAATATGGATATCAAATATATTAGATAATGAAAAATATGAATAATAGTGAGAATTAATAGCATCAACGTGTTATTTACTCTAGTAAACTAGTTTTACCTGGGTTTGACTAACAGTTATATTTAAATTTAATAATTATCTAGAAAAGTATACGTACAAAGTATTGATGACCTAATTTGAAGAAGTATCATACAACTATATTCAGATATATATATTATAATTATAATAACATTATCTATTATTTGATACGATACTAAAAATTAGCTATCCAGGTAAAAATTGGTATAAAATCTACTTAAATTTTACCTGAAGGTGAGCAATCACAATCATTTAATTTGACCAACAGTTGGATGGTATAGTAATATAGTAAAACCTTTTCAAAAATGAGAGAAACACAACATGTCCTATATTATCTATATATAGTATACTTTATTATGTATATAATACCAATGTTTAACGTATATATATTCTAAAATTGGTCAAACAACATAGATATATGACAGTGCAATACTACTACTTAAAAGTGATCGCAAACTACTATAATAAATTGAGGATTCAAAATAAATCATTATGAATATGTAAAATACGATAAATGGAAATATAGCTTATACAAAACATGAGTTATGTGACTCTGATAACTTTTTACTTGAGAGGGTCAAACAGTTTTTTATATAATTAATACATGCATATGTACAACAGTGACCTTATTAAGAGATCCAACATACATAATCAGTAATTATTATTACCTTTATATTTATATATTTAACGATATCAAAGTAGGTATTCTTAGAAAAATAGAGAGTAAACTCCACTTTATTAACTCTTTACCTGAGAGGGGCAACATTTTTATTATTTGAGCACAGAATGTATAGACAAGTAACTCTTATACTAAGAAGTAGAAAATACAACATATCTTAGTAATATTCTACGTATTTTATTTAACAAGATTTCATATGTATATGTATATATATATCATTACTATAATATAATAATTATTATGTCAAAACTTGAGCAACATGATGTATAGACTATATGACCTAAACTGAAAGTACCTAATACTACAATAAATGTATGTTATCTTTACTAAAAATATTTGAGAATGAAAATTAATTAATAAAAATTTATGGAAAGAAGCTGTTTTATACTCAGTAGGAGATTATCTGTAATATTTTATTACGCTGGGGGGCAACAGTTTTTAAATATAAAATTAGAAAAGGTAAATTAGCTGAACAGTGACCTATTGAAATAAGTATACCAAACATATTCTAGAAATATTTACCATATAATTTTGAGTACGGCTGCAATAGTAGGTCACTGGAATTAGGATAATAGCCTTTTGCCTATTTTTACAATTAATGCAAAAACTAATACGTTATGAGTTTAGATCACGAATTATGTAAAGATCACAGTATTCTTACAGATAAGAGAAACATAGATTCTATATATATCTCTCTAGCCGTTTTTTTTGTAAGACTCCCACATTAGTATAAACGTCCTATATATAGTAAAAATTTTATAGTCATAATCCTACATATGTATGTATGATGCTGTAAATCAACACCTCTCAGAGTACCACTACTATAAATAATGCCTTAAAAATATTAAATTTAATGAATAATATTAAAAAATTGGAATATATATGAGTCAACATCGTTGTATCCAATTTTACTTTTTTACCTGGGTGGCAACAGTTTTAAATTATAATTTTAGATGTATCCGAATTATATTTAGAAACTAAGATGCGCCTATTGATAGAGATCATAACCATATCATAGAAATTATTACATATTTATGTGAGAACAGACTCAAAGTAGGTCCTTAGAAAATTAAGTAAATATCCTTTTAATCTTATTTTATACATATTGAGGTTCCAACAATCTAATAAATATTTGAATACACTAAGAGAATATATAAAGGCAGTTACCCTACCAGAAGAGAAACAAACAATGTCTGTATATCTAAATAAGACACATAGTTACAGTATTTACTAAAATATTTATGAGTCAACTTAATATATATATATATATATATATATAACAAATGATGTAAGTACATATGAATCCACTTGGTTTAATAAAGTACCTAAAATCCTATTATATTCTTTCAAAATTATTTTATGAATAAAAATTATGAAATAATTAGGTAAATATTAAGCATATAACGTTGTGACTCTTGTCATTTTTTACCTGGGGGGCAACAGTCCCCTTAATAATATATTGTATCATAATATCTAGTAATATATAATTAATAGACTGATATTAAATAGTAAAAGAGTGACCTACTGAAATGTACCGAACCTCAATATGGTTCAAAAAGAATGTGAATGAAAATATGAATAATTTAGAAATATTTGCCAATCTCCTAACCGTTCGTACAGTTAGTATGGTAATATATCTTTAGTAGTTTTTAATTTAATATAATAGATTGTAAATTGACCCTAAAATTAGAGAGAGAGAGTCTAAAATATATTCATAGAAATATACTTAACCTATATTTTTTTGTTCGGCTTCTACAAATTATGGATCCAGAAATATTAAAGTAAATACCTTTTTAACTATTTAACATTGAGGGTGACAACAATCTTATTTATATTGATCACAGGTGTTAAAATAATAGTACATTGAAAAATAACTTTTTAGTACTTGTCTGTAATATTCTACGTTATTTTTTTGTAGAAATCAGCTAAAATAATATAACTTGAATCCTACGATATTATTTTTTAGTGTCAGAGTTAACATGAGTATAAGATCATCCGAATTATCGTTTTTAACCTTAGACCCTAAACCCATATAATTAGCTTTATCAAAATCGCTCAAAATGATAAAATATTGAACTTTTGACTGCCGCTATCGAAGAACGTTTTTGACTCCTTGTAAAAACTTTTTACCTATAGGGGGAGCTCAAAAAGTTTTTTAAGTTTTAATATAATGAATAGTATCAGACAGTAAACCTATTAAAGAGATCCTAATAATCTAAGAATTATACCATTTTTTAGTACGACTACAAATTTAGGTATCTCATGAAAATAAAATTAACCCTTTTAACTTTTTATACTTGATTCGGCAAACAATCTTTTAATTTTGCATGCACAGAATGGCTTAGACAGTAACTCCTACACACAGAGAAACATTGATGTCCCTGTATATTCTAAGACGTTTTTTTTTGTTAAGACGCGCATAGTAGATGTCTTAAATTTAACTGTGCGAAACTACATGAAATGTCACAGATCATGTGCACCCGCTACTGAAAAGTACCAAACCTAAATATGATTACAATCATTATTTGAATAATGAAAATTATGATTTGAGAGATATGTGAAGAAGAGATTGTTAGCTATCCGAACTTTTTATCTGGGTGGAAACAGTCTTATACATTTAATAATATGAAAATGTCAACGAATCATGTGACCTAATTGGAATGAGATCCAACACATCAATATAGAAAACCAGCGATCGAAATTTAGCTACGACTCATATACTAATGGTCCTAAATTACAGTTAAACCTTATGCTTCATTACCTGAAGGGGACTAACAACATTATAATTTGATCACAGGGATGTAAAAATAGTAACACTACAGAAAAGAGAAACATTCATAGGCAAATTAAATACTACGAAATTTTTTTTTTAACAAGACCCCATAGTACGTCCTAAAATTTATGTCAAACTGCATGAGATAAGACAGTGACCTTAGTGAAAAGTACCAACCTAATATGGGTCAAAATATTTGAATGAAAATATGAAAAATTGATATAGCATCACGTTTTGACCCTTTGAGTTATCTCGTTTTACCTTGGGGGGGCGACACTTTTTAAAATTTAATACACTAGAATTTTTAACGACCAGTGATCCTATTGAAGAGAATCTCAACACATTACATGTAATATTATTACCAGTTTTTTGAGTACGATTCTAAAACTAAACAGCTAATTTAAATTGAGTAAAACCCTTTTAAACTTTATTAAACCCACTGTGGGGCACAATTTTTATAGTTAAGTCACACAGAATTAAAGATAGTACCGTACAAGAGAGAAACAGAACATGTCTTGTATAATTCTACCTCGTTTTTATTTTGTATATAGAAACTCAAAATTACATTACTATAAATTCAATGTCAAAACATGGCATGAGATAAGACAGTAGAACTACTGAAAAGTAACCTAACCTAAATAAAGGGTCAATATGTTGAGAAAATGAAAAATAATATAAAAAAAATATTGGAATATAGCATCACGTTGTGACTCTTGTAACTTTTTAACCTGGGGGGCAACGTTTAAATTTAATCTACATGTACGACAGAGAGCAATTAGAATATTTCTAGAACATATATAATTACCTTTTTTTGTACACACTCAAAATAAGGATCACTGAAAAATTGAGAAAAATCCACTTTTAACTTCTTTTAACCTGAAGGGAGACAACCATGCTTTAAATTTCGAGCGCAAGCGAGATGTGTCACCAGAATAGTAACCTAGCAGAAATAGAAAAGACCATTCATATTCTACGTTTTTTTTGTCAAGACCGCCATAGTATACGTAAAATAAAATTTTGGGAGTCAAGAGCAAACATGATAGATTAGTACAAGTGACACTAAACTGAAAATAACAAAGTGACCAACTTCTAAAATACGGGTCCAAATAATAATTTGATTATGAAATATAACGAAAAATTTGAAATATATTTAGCATCAACGTTTGTTGTAACACTTGTAACTTTTTAACTGAGGTGCAACAGTTTTTA
>JABUQX010089405.1:0-5000 GCA_015478945.1 Trachelipus rathkii | reverse complement strand
TATATATATATATATATATATATATATATATATATATATATATATATATATATATATATATATATATATATATATATATATATATATATATATATATATATTATTTAATTTTTATGGTTTTATTTGAATAGCCCATTAATTATTATTTATCCATTAAAGTATTTTAAAAATTTAATTAATATCAAATTGCTTCATTGATTTTTAAAAATATTCAAATATTAAGCATAAAACATAGATGAAGTAATACCCAAAACTAATATAAAATTTAGGCTAAAATAACTGATATTATATCTTATATATATATATATATATATATATATATATATATATATATATATATATATATATATATATATATATATATATATATATATATATATATATATATATATATATATATATATATATATATATGAAATAATATACAGCAGGATGGGCTCTAAAGCTATTAAAATGAGCATAAAATTTTCCGAATAATTTCTAATATTTGGCTGAGTGTTATTATATACGGTATAATGATTTTTTGCAGAAACCCCGCATAATTTTATATGCGAGATATATTCCAGATTTTTTTCCAGTTTTCCGGGATATCCTGGTTTTTATTATTTACATTTTAAAAAAACAAATAATATTTAATTTATTTTAATTCACGTCAATATCCAGTTTATGCATGATCAAACACGTTCAAACTATTTGAATTGCAACTTATAACTTGTTTTATACACCTATGAGCTTAATGGCGAAACTTATTTGCCCACCATGTGAAAATTGCAGTGTAGTGCAGTGCAGTGCTTCTCCTATCACTTCAATTCTTTTCACTTGTGTTATCTTTCCTTCACCAGATAACATAAAAATCTAAAACATTTGTGTGACAATACTAAGGATAAATGGAGTAATAGTGAAGAGGTAAATTTTAAAAAGTGATCCACTATTATTAAAGGTAAAGGCTTCTCTACAAGTGACTTTCTTTGGCACAAATACTCTATAGAGAGGCCGGCACCAGCAGATTGTTGTCTTCTATAACGATCCAGAGAGGAGGACTAAAGCTATTTCTTCAAAATCTTTCCAAGGTACTCATTCTTTACCGAGTTTCTTCAAGAAGGACGAGAAAGAAGAAATTCGTTATTAATTTTGCTATTTTTCATGAATTTTTTATCAGTGATTATGTAAAAGCGAATTTATCAAAATAGTTATGCAAATGGTGTATATGAACAATATTAGATTATTAAATATCATGTTATGAAAGAAATGTAGCAATTTTTGAATAGTGGTAGGAGATTCAATCTTTTCTTTGATGATGAGTATTCACCACTAAAAATCAATTGCAATTTAAATATCAATGTTCAATTTTGGAATTTTGGAATGTTAACAACTGTTGGACGATTGGATGTCCAAATAATGGTTCAAGATGTGCAAAAGACATAGATTTCAGTTTGCTCATAGAAGATCACATTGTGGCATATGTGACAGATGGGGCGAGTGTTATTGTAAAAGTTAGAAAGTTAATTTGTTGTGAACATCAATTGCTCTATGCACACGATTATCATCTTGCCTTGTGCAGCATCATTTACAATAAAGTGAAAAAACAGACTAATATTCTTAAATTTGAAGTGGGGTCAAATGAAGATGCTGAAGATGGTCTTGTCTAGAAGAGGAGGAAGTACATGATTTCCAATCAAATGTAAGCGTCGAACATAATTCTGATAATGAGCAAATAAGTGATATATGAGATAATCTTATTCCTGGTAGTTAAAATAGGAACTACCATTAATAAATAAAAATGATTGTGCTCATATTTTGCAAGTCTCCCTTGAAGAATAATACTTTTCAGAGTAACTTTAAATCTACATCCAATCTTGAAAGAATTTTGATTTTAATATTGAGTGGAATAGCTTGATAATTTTCATATAACGATTTTTAGAGCTGAAATCGCCAATAGAAAAAGTATTAATTGACTAAAAATGAAATAATCTAATATGTGATGCAGAGTATATCGCATCATATGATGCGATATACTCTGCATCACATATTAGATTATATTGCATCATCATCATATGATCCTATATAATCTAATATGTAATGCAGAGTATATCACATCATATGATATTAGATAAGCGTTGAAACCTTTCGAAATTGGATGAAAAAAAAACTTTGTAGCCGCAATGCATGTCTTGTGAAGGCTGAATGATTATTTTCTTTTGTCATTCAAAATTCTACTGAAGAAAATTCTGATTTACCAAAAGAAGTTGGGGAAACTTTTGATTTAAAGACTAAATGAGAGGAGGCAAAATCTATTGATTTGATTATAAAATATATAAAAACTAAGTACACTACCAATTTTTAGTCGATTAGCTCTTAGAGTTCGGTTTTTACATCGAGAACTACGTGCATGATAGATGAGATAAGTGTCATGGTAAAATTTGGAAAATTGATTGGTTATGCACACGATATCCAAATTGCTGAGCTTGAGTGGCAAGGTCTGAAAAATACATCTGTCATATGTCTTACAAGCAATAAAAAACGAGTCATATACGGCTTGCCGAAACAAAGCTTTAATATTTCTAGTCTGATTTACCAGAATCTGAGGAAGAAAGAGAAACTGGCAGTCAGATCAACAGGCATTCTCCTACAAACTGGAGTGTGTAATAAAGAAATATTTTAATGCGTTATTAAAAGCTGCGTTCAAGTCAAAAGTTCAATCAATTGCAAGGAATTTCACTAAGAAGTTTAGCGTATTTGACAAAACGGGTGAAAAATCAGTTAATATTAACAAAAACTATGAGCTACTAAAGTCTATACCTCCATCTTGAATTGAAACATAAGGAGCTTTATCAGCTACAAGTCTCCTTGTGACCAAACAAAAAACTCGACCGTAGTAATAAAAATGCAAATTGTTTGTTTCTTACGCTCTTATTATAAATCAAATTAAATTTTTGAATGCAAAAAGTTTTCAAAATTTCAATTTTCATATCCACAGTTTATGAAATTTTACGAGCAACTATTTTTACACGAAAATTATCATTATTTAAAAAAAATCTCATTATTATTATTATTTCAGTTAATTAGAGATAATAAAAAATGTTTCAAAAAATTTTATTTATGAAACCTTCATAATTCTTTGTATTATTCCTTTTTTAAAGTTTAAAAACTATAGTGCCAGTAAAATCCCGGAAAAAGGATATATTTTACCCCGGAAATCCCGGGATAAGTAAAATGGCTCAAGGCAATAATCAGTAATATCCAGCGCATCTTACATGGACACACAAACACTCCCACACACATATATATATATATATATATATATATATATATATATATATATATATATATATATATATATATATATATATATATATATATATATATATATATATATATATATATATATATATATATATATATCTATAATCTATAACAACTCCCAGGAAGAGCTTCTGTCAGTAGGTCCAGCGTCTTCCCTTCTGGTCCGAAACTTTTAACCCTAGAACACTCCAGAAAGCCATTCTGGCGCAAAGGTTTGTAGCCAGTCCCCGCTAAACACTCAGGTAGGGTTTTCGCCCTTTCAGTAGAACTTTTAGCATCTTCTTCCATTAGGCCTCAAACCTCGTTCTCCCAGAGCGGATCTTGCTTCGCGATACCAACGCTGTACCAAGAGTAATTCAAGCAAAAAGGAAAGACCGAGCGGCAAATTCTGTCGCCCTATAAATCCATGCGAAGAAATTTCATATGTTTTGGACCGCGACGAGACTTCCAATCATTTTTCCCTTGACTGCTCTGAAAACATGCTTTATCGACCAAATATCACCTAGAAGTAGATTCAATTATTTGTAGTATAAAATTATGTTCAGTTATTATAATAATAATTTAAAAGAATTATTTCCAAATTTTTTTTTTTTCTTCCTTTTTAGTGAAAATCATATAATAAGGCCTCGGTAAAAAAAAAAAAAATTTGTAGCTCCTCTTCTTAAGATTTTTGCAATATTATTTTGACATAATTCTATAAATTTGATTTACTTGAAATATTTGGATCCAAAAGTAATTGTTTTTTTAATATGTTAATCAGTTATATAATCTTCTTCACTTCTAAATAATAAAATAGCTTCAATTCATGCTTCAGCAGCTCTCCTAAAAGTTTTCATCCTTTACAATCTTCTTTCCAACCCTTCTTGTTCTTCATTTCTTCCCATTCCCAGCTGTTTTCAATGCGTCCAACTCCAACGACAGTCAGATCATCTATATATCATATATATATATATATATATATATATATATATATAAGGTTGTGGTATGTATTTGTGTATATATATATATATATATATATATATATATATATATATATATATACATACGTGTGTATATATATATATATATATATATATATATATATATATATAGTATATATATATATATATATATATATATATATATATATATATATATATATATATATATATATATATATATATATATATTATTATATATATATAAATATATATATATATATATATATATATATATATATATATATATATATATATATATATTTATATATATATATATATATATATATATATATATATATATATATATATATATATATATATATATATATATAAAAAGAGAGAGAGAGAGAGAGAGAGAGATATATATATATATATATATATATATATAGAGAGAGAGAGAGAGAGAGAGAGAGAGAGAGAGAGAGAGAGAGAGAGAGAGAAACAAACGCATGGATAAAAAGTATGTACAGCATTATTTCATTTCCGCTTATACTCTCATTAATTTTTCCTGTACATTTAAATTCAGCCCTGAGGAACAACGAAGAAAAGAATTTAATCTGCAAACACAAAGATTTTGTTTGAAACAATAGTTGGCAAAAATTTTTTCTCTTTTCATTTTTACTTCACATCAGCTGAAGGGAAAAATTCATGAAAGCGTTTCACGATGGGGCGTGAAAACGGTTAAACAACCCACCTTGAGCTGAACGAAGTACAATG